>CM058042.1:31602571-31660970 GCA_030169165.1 Centaurea solstitialis | reverse complement strand
ATGATGATGACGGCTCACCCAAAAATTGATCCAGTAACTAAAGAGGCTTTCGCTTTTCGCTACAGCCTAATGCCTCCTTATTTGACATTTTTTAGGTTTAACAAAAATGGGGAAAAACAAGTCGACGTCCCAATTTTTTCAATGGCAAGGCCCTCTTTACTTCACGACTTCGCCATCACGAAAAACTACGCCATTTTTCCTGAAACTCGACTTGGATTGAGCTTGGTGGAGATGATCCGTGGTGGATCCCCAGTTAGTGTGGATCTAGAGAAAGTACCTAGGGTCGGCGTGATCCCTAGGTATGCTAAGGACGAGTCAGAGATGAAATGGTTCGAGGTTTCAGGGTGGAATAGCCTACATGTCATCAATGCATGGGAGGAGGATGGTGGAGATACGGTGGTGGTGGTGGCGCCAAACATATTATCAGTGGAACATATGTTGGAGAGGATGGATTTGGTCCATGCATCGATGGAGAAGGTAACTATCAATCTAAAGACTGGAATGGTATCAAGGTGCCCTCTTTCAACCGAAATCTAGAGTTTGCTGTCATTAACCCGGCCTTTGTTGCTGTAAAAAACAGGTTAGTTTTTAATTTTGTGAAAGCAAAGGAGAAATTTGTAAAACTATGCTTAATTTTGACGCAAACACGAAGATATGCACCATGTTGTCACTTGTCACTTTTAGAAAATATGCTTAACTTTTCAATCTTTTCCAAAATACCCCGTTTTAAATCCAAAATTTTCTTAGTATGGCTCGATTGTAGTTTCGTATCTATTTTCTTGACTTCGTTGGTTCTCGATTATTTACATATCTAAGAATGACTCGCCTTGTACTTTTGCAACTATTATTCCAACACTCAATTGGATCTAGATGATTTTTAATAATTTTCTCAAAGGATTCATTTGATATGATTTCTTTTTTAAGCATTTTTTGGTATCCGGTCCTAATATCCACATCTCATCGCTTTTCCTCTCTATATATTCAATTTCTTGCTCAAAAGTTTGAATTCCAAAACGTCAACATACTTAGAAAGAAACTTGAGCATTAATTATATAAATTGCAAAAGATAAGAACGTTTTTTTTCTAAATTACATGTATTACGTTTCTTTATGATTATAAATTCAAGTAAAATGTAATTTCTAAAACATTTCAATGACCAAAATCAAAAACTTAGCATGAATGTACTAATCTGATATTAACATGGGTATAAACATGTAGGTATATTTATTGTGGAGTTGGAGATCCATTGCTAAGTTCTCGGGAGTCGTCAAGTTAGATATAACATTATCAGAAGTTGGCCGACAAGATTGCACAGTGGCTAGGAGGATGTTTGGGCCAAATTGTTTCGGTGGTGAACCTTTCTTTGTGGCTAGGGAACCTGACAACCCCGATGCCGATGAAGACGATGGGTACATTGTTTCTTATGTGCATAACGAGAACACCGGTAAGTCAAGTTTTTTGGTGATGGACGCCAAGTCACCAATGCTCGATATTATCGCTGTTGTGAAGCTACCTAAGAGAGTGCCGTATGGCTTTCATGGTCTCTTTATTAGGGAAAGTGACATTGACAAGTTATGAAAAATGAATGATCCAATTTATTATAAAATAGGATGCCGTGATATTTTAGCATTTCCATATTTATATAATATGTATAAGATATAAAAGGATAGTGAAACAAACACTTATATTCATGTAAAATAAGTTCAAGTAATATGTAGATGAGGGCAAATTGTTTGGAAATTGAATATACTTTGGTGACATTGTGGTTTTCTAACCATATTTTAGAATCCCCATTAAGGTTTATAGCATGAAAATACCTACTTAGTATCCAAGGCTGATGTGAAAATATTGTAACCTTGAATCGCATATTGGGTAAATTTTTGGAATTTTAAACATGTGTTTGGCTCCAACAGATTTGTTTAAGGATTCTTTTTCCAAAATGTAGAGAGTAAATATACTTTTTTATTTAGATATTTAATAATATAATTGATAATTTGTTGTCATCAGAGTGTGAGTGTTCGTTCAGCACACTAATCAACAATCAGCACACTAATCAAACAATAATATTTCATTTTGCATTGTATCATACGGAGCATCTAACACTAACCAAACAATAATATTTCATTTTGCATTGTATCATACAGAGCATCTGAAACACATTCTCACCACTTAATCATTCTACCACAAACCATTTCCAAAGCCCAAAGCCCTAAAATTCTCCAAATTTAGAGAACTCTTAAAAAAATTAATACCTTGGGGAGAGAAATCTTACCTGATAAGCAAGGTAAGAGATGCTTCCATTTTGATGGCTATGAATGGGGGTGCAAGCTTGAGCTTAATAATTATTGATCGATTTCAAAAATCAAAATAAAGCTCACTTAACTTAACCTAGCCTAGCTCCATAACACCAATGTTCGGCTCAACAAAGTCGTTTGAAAGCTCAATTAAACTTTACGAGTCGAGTTGAGTCATTCGAACATACATTTTTTCGAGCCAGACATATTTATATGTTTACAAATTATATAATCGAAATATAAAAATCATCAAACTTGAGTAAATGAACGAGTTAATCAATCTCGTATTCGAGCTCATAAACAAGCATCAAGCTGTAGCTCAAACATTGAAAAAATATTCAAGTTTAGGCCCAAGATGATCCGCTAATCTTTTCGACTCCTTTACACCCCTAGCCAAAAAACGTTATTTGATAACACAAATGAAGGTAATTACTCTTGCCATGCTTACCGGTAAATGGCTCCTAATGCTTGAATTGAATCTCATTCTTATCTTGAATTCTCATAAAAGTATAAGCTTAACGAAACTAAACGAGTCCAATATATGCCATCCGAAAATGAAGTATGGGGATAAGATGCACACAAACCTAACATCTACCATAAAGAGTAAAGCAGTTGTTTCTTGTTTCTTTGATGGTTAAATAATCATAACCACAAACCATTGTAAAAGTTTACAAAGTTTTGTCTCTCCTCTCGTGTTCTTACACATGCACAACTCGAATCAAAAGTAGTTGGTTTCATTTCTTCTGCATAAAACACGAGAAAACCGGATCCTAGAATATAACAAAGAAGGATTGTGTACACACGTCGGAAGTAGCAAATTTTGTTTGAATTGGTCAATGTATAAAGCAAACAAATCTAATTAAGTACTATTTGAATTCTATATAAATTGAGCAACATACCGAATCCATTAGTATGAAGTACTAAGAAAATAAAGCAAACGATCTTGGTCTTCTATTCTTCCGGTCAAATAATACAACACCTCCAATTCATGCAACGCAATCGCCAACATTGATGAAAAAGTAGTCTCAAAGGGTCATGTGTTCTAAGTTGCTACAGCCTCATTTATACCAACCAGTGAGGATCCATCTCAAGAAAAAACAGAAACAGCAACCAAGGCCCTGTTGCAATTAAGTTACTTCATCAGTATCGGTAATATACCTTCCATTGCTCCATTTCGGATTTCAGAATATTCAAAAGCACTTGACCAAACCAAACAAATCCAATATAATCCGCTTGTAGGTGGGGTCCAGGAGACCATCTAGCTAAATGACCTTATCAAAACTGCATTTTTTTTAAATGGGCGATCCCAGGCTTCACCAAGACTAATTCCATGGCGAAAACTAATTGATTAGGCTACCGATATTTTTACAGATCAAGAAATCGCATATCAAGGTTAAAGAGAAGCTACTCATAAAGAATAAAAGCCAAGGAAGAATTTTAAAATTTTCGATAACTAAAACTAAAACTAAAACATAAATTGAAGTATTACGAAATGAAACATGTTGGTCAATTGATAAGAGGAGATAAATCAATCTTGTGATGAGTACTAGAGTTGAAATAAAAGTTTCAAATTTTAGCTCCAATTTGTTGACCAAACAACTTCAGAGATTCATATTCTTACAATTTTAGCATGCGAATAAATATACAAAAGGCAAAAGATCTTACCTGGAGAACAAGTAGCAGGATGCATAGGGACTTCTCAGATCTGCGGCCAAATATTCTCAAGGATACATTCACAAGTGTACCATCTTTTGTTCCAGTCAGTAGTCCTGTCTGAGGGTCAAACCTGGTAAAAATAATATCATTATCAAACCGAAAACTAGGTCAGTAGTGTGTGTATAAATATTATATATTTTTAATAAAGGAAAAAAACAACATGCTAGTCTTACCTTGGTAGACGATGACGCGGACAAGGAATGATGCCTGCAAGCTGTTGAAAATAATGAAGTATCCTTAGTTATTTGAAAATTTGAATCTAGCATTGTTCTACAATATAAATTTTGGAAGAGATGATAAAGGAAAAAGAGATCAGACCTGAGGAAGTGACAATAGGAAGTTTATAATTTGAGGAAGGAAGAATATTAGGAGGGTCTCACTGCCAGAGAAAATGTAGAAAGAACATATTACTTAATCAAGAAAGAATGAACATTCATCACCAGAGGGACATATTGGTACTTCAACACGTAAATATGGATTATATGTGCAACTCTATAACACATCCTGTACAATTAGATGTTTCATGCTAAAGGCCAACTAGAACCGACACAATTGAATTTGAAATTTTATATTTTCGCTGCAAATGGTACCCTTATAAAAAAACAAAACAAAAAAGTAGAAAAATGAACCATGAGATGATTTTTGCATATACTAGAGCATTGATCTAGTGAAACTAACAATTATTATGTACCAACTGACATAATGTAGCCAATCACACTAAGGTCTAATGCTTAATTTCATTACATCCATAATGGATTCACATTTCACAGTAAGGTCTAATGCTTAATTTCTGAAAGTGTCGGTGGAAGTTGAAACAAGCCACTTGATCTGGAAAATGTCAAAAACTAGGCTTCTTTTCCAACCTGTCCCCTCCAAGCACTTTGAATAAAACAATACACATGATTGAGAATAAACATCGTTCAAATATTAGGTTTGCTTTGTAGAATCATTTTTGCATCGAAGCCATAGATCATTTCACCTATTCCTCGACATCTCTACTGAGCATATTTTCATTCACAGATTACCGGTTGGGCTTTGGGTTGAAAGAAGTTCTTAACATTTAAAAATATCATCATATAGTAAGATAGGGGATTTATTTTATTCTTCTCTGGGTTCTCTTATGAGTGCTTAGGATTGGAGTGAGTAGGTTATACTGTTACATATAGCAGCAAATTTGAGTTTGTCTAAGTTCTGATCAATCATTAGCCAGAGCATACATCTTATATTTCTTCATGGATATAATTAGCAGCATTAAGCATTGTAGATCAATTCTTTCTAAAATATGTGGTATTAGTGACATACAGATACATCCGCAAAGGACATAGACAAAGAGCCAACAAAAGTGAAAGTATATAATCCAAATAGGAAACACTATGATAATTCTGACCATGTGAACAGTATCTTTGACCACTGCACCCACAAGTTTCATTTTGACTTCCAGAAACATATAAAGCTATACATATACACTCTTATATGTGTCGAAGTACAGAAATAAAGTCTAGTGTGACGCACCTATAGTGACCTAAAATGCCAACGACTGCCATCGTCATTCCAGCAAAGTATGTATAGGTGTCACCAACAAAAACAGAGGATGGGTACCTACAATATGAAAGAAGACACGAAGAATGATTTACATATGATGCAGCAAACCGAACTCAAATTAAAGACCAAAAGAAGTTAGCAATATCAGTACCAGTTGTAAGAAAGCAATGCCAATGAAGTTGCAAGCAAAGGTTGAACAAGGTATATGGAGAACGCATGGGCCTGCTTAGTTTCGGGATTAGGGGACACTCCAATTTGCATGATATTGTGAATCAAAATCTGCACGGCACCATTACGAGTCAGATTTACTCCTGGCATGTGAAATAATCAAAATCATCTGGTTTCTTTAAGACTTGAAGCTTACAGCAAATGCTATAACAACAGTCTGTCCAACTTCAAGGCCATTTATACCAGCATGGATGTTGATCGAGTTTGTGCAAAATACAGCCAAGAGCCCATATAGAGCTTATAGATCCACCCTGTCCAGTATCCATGTTAAACTAAGTAAGAAATGCAGATCATCTAGTAGCTAAAAACCAGTGACAAGAGTTAGTGGGTTCTAGAGGAAAGTTCAAATGAAAACTCATTTTTCATTGTGAACGTGAGGACAACTAAAATCGCGCCATGTGGCAATATTCACTCTGAATATCATGCATTATTCAGAGTGAATAAAGCTTAGACGCCTTTATTCACTCTGAATTATGCATGATATTCAGAATGACTATTGCCACGTGGCGCAATTTTAGTGGTCCTCACGTTCACAACCAAAATTGAGTTCACATTTGAACCTAACCCGTGGGTTCTATATAACTGATCGAGTAACAAGAAAACTGGTATGAGTAGTAGGTAAAATTTCATATATCTTGTGCAACTAACTTGTATGAAGGTGATAAAATTTGTTAAAATGGTTGCTTAAAGGAACTTGTTCATGATTACCTAGATCCAAAATTTCAGTTCCAACATATTCAACAAGGGGCTTTGGTATCATAATGGTTGTATGCCCAGCATAGGCCATCAAGAGAGGGAGAGCGGCAATTGATGGCAATAATAGTTTTCTGCCTTCACAAGCAAATTTAAAGCAATTAGAGATCTAGTAGTAAGAAACAAATGAATCATAGGAAGCAGGAAACTCACACTCGCCAAGGAATATCCAGGACATCATCCACAAACCCAAGCAAAATCATGAAGCAGACAGATGCTAAAGCTGCATTATACTCGACAAGCCACTGCAACCATATGGATTAACCAATCAGCACCTAATTATCAAAGAATAGACAACTGGAAGGACAAATAAATAGATGAACAATTTAAAAAAAAACGTTTTCTTGCCTCTACAGAAAAAATCTGATAACAAGCACATACTAGATCCTTCCCCATGCATGATATTGAAGAATATTTATATTTTAATTTGTTTTCTTTAAGATAAGAAGAGGGAAGCAGGGCAGTGACAACGAACAATTTATAGACCAAAGAATTAGATAGATCGATCTTATGTCTAGTTTGTGTCTATAATACTTGTAGGACCAAAGCTATGGCATCCATCAAACTTCCCATGATTTTCCTTTTGCAGATAAAGAATGTAATTTAAAGGAAAAGGAATGTACATTATTACCCAACACGTTTTTTCTACAAGAAGTTGTGATGTGTGACTGTGTGGTGCTAAGTTTAATGATAGAGGTGTGCCCATATATAAGCTCTCATATGCATGAAGTGAAGACTTGGATTAGATTTGCAGATGAAACAACTGAGCTGGAAATAAGTTTTAGTATCTTTCTATTTTTTCTTATCATGCATGCCCGATGCACGAACTCCAAAAATGTCCTCTCTATCTCTCTTGTGTCTCTCGGCACTCTCTTATATCTCTTTGCTCCATTATTTTTCTTCAACGAAATGGAAGTATCCAAGTGTTGAATATACAAAGTTTGCTATATTCTTTAGAAACTGAGAGATACACGTTATCATAAGAACAAAGTAGGCATATCATTGTATGGACTCGTCTCATATTGTTATGAAACGTCAATTTATGGACTAGGAAATAGAAAATAATAAAGGGCAAGTGCCACTTCTGGAGAAGCAAACGTACATTTGAATCTGATGTGAAATTGAAATACTGAAACAATATCGCCACGACCAAGAAAACGGTGCCAACAACAATCCCAAGGGATTCAGGCCTGCAAGAAAGATAATAATGTCACCAAAAAAGTTGCCAAGAATAATTTAGGTTAGTACATCCCTAGTGGTAGATCCATAGCTCAAATGACCCATCTAAATCCAATCAAGGTTTAATTATGGAGTACCTATGATAAATATTTCATGCAAACAAGCACCACTAGACAGATGGAAGTATGCAACCAAAGCAAGGATGTGGAGTTTTACAGTTAAGAATTACAGGCTTCATTACTCTCTCCCAGAGGACCTCAAAGTAGCCTAATCATTTGTTTTGTAGGGAGATTTCACCAATGAATTCGTACAAAGCAGAATTTTTGAAAGTGTAGCATTAAGTTATCAATCACATTAAGCTAAAAAAAGCCTCCCAAGTATGTCAATAGACAATACTATCCACATTGCTTGTAGCTTGTTACAGTGAGTTATGCAAACTATACTTAATCAATGACCACATGCATAGCATGGATTGCTTTACCACTAAGTACAGTAAACTAGCATCAGCCAAACATGTGAGTACAGTGGACAGTTAGTTAACAATTTAACACCTTTTCTAAAGGGTTATGACCTTTAACTCTCAATATAACTGATTAATTATAAGGACTCTGTACTTCGTTCGCGACACTTTGGAGTACTATAAATAGATGTCTATATCCTAATTTTGTAAAATGAACTCATAAATAAATAAATGAATTGTCTTTCATCTTTCTGTTATCTCCTACTTCATCCTTGAGTATAATGTTCTAGGTATCGTAGGAATTTTCAAAATGCAATAGTTATTTCCTTTGAAGATTGAACTGTATTATTGGGGCTATGCTTTCTGTGAGTCTCTTTGTACCATCTTATTCTAGCATGTTAAACTTGCTATGTTCCATAATCCCATATAAAACACACAGGACTTCCTAAATCCACCATACACCACCCCTTAGCCTCTAATATATCTTCAAGCAGTTCCATAGTTTTGCATTTCCACATGCCTGATAGAAAATGAACCACAATTCTACACATATGTTCAGGATTACTTATATGTGTAACCATCAAATGACTCAGATCTTACAAGTCTAACCAGTGTCAGAAAATTATAACTCGACTTAATGCAATACACTAAAAAGGATTCTTCTTAATCACACTAAACAGCTTCATTATCCATTCAGCTACAGAAATTCGATTATCAGACAAGGAAAGAACTTACACTTTGATCAGACCTTGAGGCGTCCCCTTCTTGTTAATATCGTAACCAAACAAATTACGCCTAATAACGTATCTAGAAGCCACCGGGATCATCATTAGGGTTACGAAAAATCCAGCGAAGCTGAGTGACGCATTGATAAGGATCGATCGCTTGAGCTCAGTCTCTATTCTGTAGTGATAAAATATGAGGTAAAAGTAAGGAAGGAAGAAAATCAAAGAGAAAAAGAGGATTTTGGTCGGTTTTGCTGGAGTGATCTTCGGTTCTGTGGAAGCTACGGCGGATTCCGGCGATTTGAGATGTGATTCGGCAGCTGGTGGCGGCGACTGCTTTGTAACTCCTCTCTTGCGAGCTGCCATGGCGGAATTTCTGTTTCTGTGTGTGTTTTGGAGTTGAAGTTGACGGTTGCGATTTTGTAAAGAGAAATCCGGGATCTCTCTCTGTGTTTTTCTTTAGTCTTCGTCATCGGGGGTTGTGATGGCCAATTATATACTTACACGTCGGATCCAATTAGATGCGTACACGTCGGAGTAAACGTGTCCCTTGTGGGCCATACAAGTGCCATTTGCATGCTAGTGTTTCCTTCGTTCGAAATTTGCTACTTGTATTAATTTTGAATACAAGGCCTTGACTACCCGAACCTTTTAAGCCTTGTGTGTCTCGTTAGCGCCACATCAGTTTTGTTATAAGTTTTCTCTAAGCCACATCAGTTTTGTTATAAGTTTTCTCTAAGCCTTCTGTAGCCTTCTCTGTTAATACCCCAACTCTCCCAAATCAAATAATCAATACAATAAAAAAAATAAAGTATGAGAGAGAGGAGAGAGCGATTAAATCGGCTTTGGCAGGTCGATTTAACCGGAGCCCGCCCAGGCCGCCGACCATGTAACGGACCCTGCCGAGCTCAGAAGCTCGCCAGCATCATGCCCACCAAGCCCATACTACTGCTACGAATGGCCTAACTAATACAACACTAAGTTGGTGTTTATTATTGATTTATTTACTTCTAATTTTGAAATTTGGTGTTATAAGGTAGAGATGGGCAAAAAGCCCGGCCCGGCCCGACCAAAGCCCGGGCCTAGCCCGGGTCTAGTTTTAGGAAATTTGAAAGCCCGGCCCGAAAATAAATCTATTTTTTGATTTGTTTTATATAGTTTAGACTTTAGAATTATAAAATAAATCTAGTGTATATCGTATATTATCATTATTATTGAAATTATAAAATAATTTAGTGTTTTTTAAGTTTGAAAAAACCCGGTGAAACAAAGGCCCAAAAAGCCCGGTCTTTTCAAAGCCCGGTCAAAGCCCGGCCTGGCCCGGCCCGAGCCCGGTCAAAGCCCGGTCAAACAAAAGCCTGAAAAGCCCGATCTTTTCAAAGCCCGGTCAAAGCCCGGCCCGGCCCGATTTTTGCCCACCTCTATTATAAGGTCATCCACTGTCGACCCACTGCAACCCAATGGTTTCAGCTGCCACATCAGCTTTCCACAAAACTACCCATTTCATCCACTGTCGACCCACTGCAACCCACTCCATCAAAATTCATTTTAATTAATTTTAAAAAACAATTCTTATATTAATAATAAAAATTAAAAAATTACATTTAAAAATTTTAATAAAAATAATACTAACATTAAAAATTAAAATAACGCAACTTACGAACAAAAATAGGAGAAGTGGTGGGGATAGCGGTGTCGTTGGTTGCGTTTCGGGTACCTCATCAAATTCGGGTGAGCTTTCTTCCCTATCTCGGGGCTCGTTTATATTTGGCATCGTAGTCGGAGTAGGAGTTGGAGTTGATTGAGACGCCATGGGACTCGAATGAGTGAGCATTCCCGTAAAGGATTGAGCCATCAACGGTAAAAGATTACCATGGCTCATTCCGTATTGCGGAACGTTGGTGTTAAAAAATTCGAATCATATACGGGCGGCGGATGGCGGGATGACCCAATCCGTATTGCGGGCGAGATATGTGGGACTCGGCATTTGTGGTATATATGAACCGGCGGAACTCAAAGTTTGGTTTGGGTTTGTCGGCATCGATTGGGTTTGGGTTTGTCGGCTTGAACGTTTCGTTTGTTTCGGAGTCTTTTGTGAATCCATTTGGATGAATAATGTGTAGAATAATGTGAGAATGGTATTGTATATATGGAATTGTAGAAAGGTTGGAAGATGAAGAAGAATGGTTTGAAAGATGAAGAAGAATGGTTGAAAGTTGTATGAAAAATGAGGTATAGGTTGATATATATAGTAAATTAAATTGAAAAAGAAAAAAAAAAACTAAAAAAGAGCCGTTGGGGGTGGGTGGGGGGGGGTAACGGTCATATTTCAAACGGTTTGATGAAACCGAATTCCTTCAAGCCGAAGGATGGCGCGGCGGTGTGCATGGGCTTAGCCGACGGGTTCCTCATACCCGAAGGCTGCCCGATGGCTTTAGCCGATGCCACAGTGCATGGCCTAAGTCTGAAATCTGAATTAATAAGAATGTTTATTTTGTAAACTGATACATTTATGAATATGCATAATTATCTATTTTATTCCTTACAAATTCAGCTTAAATATGTTAATTAAACTGAGCATCGATGATCGAAAGAAGTGCATGGGAAAAAAGAACGTTGGCAGATTTGCGAGACTGTGAGTTTTAATCATATCTCACATATCGAAGCCTTGATTTAAGCAATTTAAGACGTCCTGGAACTCCAACACGCATATCTACAATATTTGTGTTTTGCGTTTTGCCAAATTTGGTGTGCATCTGGGCTTAAACCGACGTTGAAATCGAAAGAATGGTGTTGGTCGAAAATAAGAGGTAATTAAGTGGCTAGGTTACCACTTAAAAAGGTCAAAATTGTCTCATGTCTAACTGAATCAAACATAAGCGATAATTAAGAGCTTTGAAAAAACTAACACCTTCCAAAAGTTTTTAGCTAAAATTGAATGGATCACATCAAATAAGTCTAAAGTAATCATAAATGTATTTGAATGTTTTATCTTGCCAACAAGCATCTAGATTAACCCTATGTAGAAGAGTAGCCAAGATTAACCTATGTGTGTAGAAGAGTAGCCAAGATTAACCCTATGTGTGTTGAAGAATAGTTGAACTGATTTACTAAGTGCCACCACAAAATTGTACCAGCTTTAAGATAAATATTTTTTACGTAAGACACTACTACTTGAAAATAAAAGACCAAGGGATCGTTTACCAATTTTTTATCAGATCAGTAAAAGATATCACTCATATTTACTTTATCATGTAACATTGTCTACCATGAAAATCGATCATCTATAAACATTGTAAATCCAATAAGCAGTAAGGACACCACTCTCTGGGGCACCCTCACCACACTAGTACCACGGTTATCATAAGGATGGTAGTGCATGCATCTAGGGCAGAGCCAGCATTAACCTAGAGGCCTCGCTGGCCCACCCTCACTTGCAAGTTTTTTTTTTAATTAAGTTAGCTCTAAAGTTGGTTTAATCTTTATTTTCATCCATGGCCCACCCTATATTATTCTCAGGTCTTCAGAGCTGGGTTTTTGTTTGTTCATGCATTCCAAAGTAATATGATTAATATCGACTCCTTTGTTTATTTTGAGCTTCATACCTCATTGTTTAGAGTTTATAAATTGATGAATTTTAAGTTTATTAATTATGTGTTACTCTTCTTCTAAGATGTGACTCTTGATATTTTACAAATTGTTAGGTAACTTAGGGTGGTTTACCTAAACATTTACCCAATAAGCATTTACCAATTGAAGTCGCCACACAAACTTGTTTTACCAAGTGAGTCATCACAATGGTATCACATACAACAATTTACCTATTATACGCTTATCTAGGTAAGAGTTATCGTCCTCGCTTACCGGTTAGGACTCCCAATCCTTATCGTCGTTCTTACCGGGCATGATTCTTTTCACTTGCCATGATCATCCGGTAAAGCATATGTCACAATAAGCGCTTACCAGATAAGCATTTAGTAAACGGTCCTTTAGGTTTACCAAATTATCTGTTTATGTTGAGGACGCCAATAAATTCCAAATGTTAAAATCAACTTATCCGATCTATAAAGAGAACCACCCTTGACAAAATTCCTAGCTCCGCCCTTGCATGCATCCCATTAGCAAAAGAACGGTACACATATGGATAAAGGGATTACACTCACGCCTCTACCATCTACCAAGACAGATCAACAAGGACTAAGCAGTAACACATTAAATTCCATTTTAAAATAAAATTAAGCTAGCTCAAGGTAAGGATCATGTTTCTCACATTATGTATATCGTCTACATCACCAACACCCCCTCAAAACAACATTTTTAATCCTCTTCTTCTTGTGCATCATCTGAAGTTAAAAGATGATTAAGAGCAACTTTTGTCTTCTTTGTTCCCACCGCCTTCGTAACATCATCCTCCGCCTTCCTTTTTGCTGATTCGTCTTCCAATTTTCCATCATCTTCATTTCTATTCACACCATCTCCATCTCTATTCACACCATCTTCGTCTTTATTCACATCATCTTCATTTCGAGAATCTTTCGTTTGTCCTTCAGAAACTGGTTCTATTTCACCTTCTTCAGTACCATTCACATCTCTTTCTTTCGATTCACTTGGAACAGTTAACAACGCACGTATCTCTTCAGTGCTTGCAAGATCCAGAGGGCTCTTCCCGGCTTTGTTTTTTATGCTTACATTTGCGCCCTTTTTGACCAAGTATTTGATGAGGTCGAGATAGGATCCCTGCACAGCGTAGTGCAGGGCAGTCATGCCCTTACGGTTTATGGATTTGATGGATACCCCGGATGACACCAGTGTCCGCACAACTTCCAAATGACCTTTTTGAGCAGCAAAGTGAATTGCGCCCATATCGTCCATGGCAGCTGCACCAATATCTGCTTTGTTCTTGCAAAGGATGTTCACAACCTGTGTCTGACCAGCCCATGCTGCTAAATGTAGTCTAGGGTTCGTGACTGTTGAATCAAGGAAATAAACAAGCCAAAATTGTTAAAGAGACTAAGGGCCTGTTTGTTAGCAGCTTAATGAGACACAACTTTTTTGGTCAGCTATATATGACTGTTTGGTAGTGGCTTAATGATATAGGAAGTGGCTTATTCATTAAGCTTCTAGGGGAAGCTTTATGCAAAAAGCCTAAGTTTTTTCCTAACATGTCCCTCCCAGTTAAAAAAGGCTCCTTCCCTTTATGAAAGAACCCTCCCAAACAGAAACCTTTGCAATCTATACAAACAAATTAATCCACAATTCCACACCGACAACTTTATCCATTAAGGACTTAATGAAAAATCAACCAAGCATCACCCAAGATAGCAAAACCAAATCATCCTGAAACAGGGTGGAAGGAGTTTATATATACACACACACACGACAATACATGCAAATCTTTAGCCTCTTTACCCCTTGGGTAGAGAAAAGATTATACATCCTACCTTCCCATACCCGACTTTGTGTTTGATTCATCGGGTTCATTTGGTTTTGTTAGCTTAGCTGGAAGAGATTTTTAGGTCTCCTAATCAAGTAATCGCATGATACCACCACTTGAAAAAGTAAGTAAAACAAAACTAACACCTTATAGCATGAAACAAATATCCACGTAAAACACTGTCACGTCAAGGAACAGGAAAAGCCAGAAAAAGAAAAAGCAATTTAATGCATGATCTACACGTAAAAAAAGGCAAATATTTTCAAGCACATTCAAGATGCATCAAATTCATAATTCTATCACAAGTGACTCAGTATCTCGCTTCATATGCACATACTGGAGATGCTTAGTTGAAGCTTTCAAAGGCGATCTGGTCATTACTCTGATCAACATCAACTAATTCTCACTATCAAGCGTATCTTATTTAGAAGCAAAGAAACAGAACAACCAGATAAAATAACAATTTCATCTAGTAAAATTTAGCCTGCTTCTTGCTACTAAACCTATCGAGGAACCTCGTTCTATAAAGGCTAGTGGAAGTGCGGTTTTCCGTGTCTTGTAATCTTGTACATTGTAAAAAGCAAACGGTAGTGACAGGTTCGGTATCTTTTACGGTGCATCATGGAATGATCTCGTAAAAGTTAAATTCAACCAGTAGCATTCATTACTCTACATCAACAGATAATACAATCAGATGTAATTGTTAATTCGCTTCATCTAGGGCCAAGGATCAGGCAACAGACATCTATTAGATTCTACTAACAGGACCTGCTAGTGCCAATTACTATAAAGTACACTAAGCACTAAACATGCATTGCAAAGGTATTCTTTTTTGGCAAAATTAACATCAAATTAGGGCTCAAAATTACTTCATTACAATAACTCAACAACAGCCATTTCATCCCTTCAGATTTTAAAATTCAATCCTCAAATTATTGTGCTCAAGAGATACAGATTCCAAACAGGTAGCTAAAATCCTATACTTTTATATCAATATATACAGAAATTGAAGCTGTAAATTGCAAATAAAGAATGCTTTAAAAAAGAAGAAGATTAGAAAAGAGGATACGGTGTTCGAGAGTGTTTATCCCTGGAGTTAACAGCCAATGGATTGGAGCTACAGATGGTCTGTACGGCAACAACATCGCCTGCTCGAGCTGCTGCGTGAATATCTTCCATCGTTTTCCCCATCCTTCTTCTTCTTCCTACCAAAGGATGATTTCGATTTTTTAGGGTTTGTCTAGGGTTTTTTTTAGCATCAAACGGTTTCAGAAGATCCAATTATCCCTTTTTTTAACAATTCGTTTTTTTTCATTTTGCTTTCTTTGACAATATTGACCCACTAAAATTACCAAATTTCATTTATGATTATTTCGTTTTTGTGTAACAGAGAGCGCGCTATCTACAACGGTAATTAAAACAGAATATCCATTTATACTCTTTTCCTCTCGTCTTTCTTTACATAGTTTTCTATCCATACCCCTTGTACGGATATGAGTAGGTGCATGTAAGTGAGAAGGGGTGTTAACTCGCTGTAATTTTTTTTAGCGAAGGAAAGAAAATGATTTGGAAGGAAAAGCAGAAAAGTATGATCTGGAGTTTCATTTAACGAAGGAAATGAAATGAAATAAAGGGATTTGGAGGGGTGTTTTAGACTTATTTTGCCTTAAACCTTATCATCCCAAAAATAGGAGGATTTGGAAGGAAAGGAAAGGATTTCATTTCCTTCCCTTTCTTTTATTTCATTTCCTTCCCTTTCTTTTCTTTCCCTTATTAAACTCAAGAACAATGCGTAAGAGTAGGAGTGGGCAGGAATAGCAATCCCCTTCTTAATTTTTCTTTTGTAACTATAAACTTTAACATTTGATGGATTCTTTTTTTTTTCTTTTGACAGGTTATATTCAAGTACGCTAAAGGTAGATACATTATTTTCTCAAGCTTTTCGCTTGATGCTGCTCTTTTGATCCGAAAATTTCAAATCACTTATCATGTAAGCCTTCCTTATCTTAGTAAATAAAGAAAGTGGGTTCATTCACAAAAATTATCGTCATCATGAACTGATATTGTTTGTTTATCATGATGTTATGACTAGGTTTTCTTTATCACATACGGATGGTGTGAAATATATACATATATTAGGAGGAATTCATTCCTCAGACAAAGCAATGAACTTAATCAAATAGTTTCTAAAGCGAGAGCCATTTTAAGAAAATCCATAGTAACTAGAAGAACTGAAGACTCTAAACTCTCTTTTATAAGTTATGGTTGGTTGTAGTAACGACCTGCTTGGAAACAACTTAATGAGTAATGAGCTCTTGAGCTTATTCGCTCAGCCATACTATATTGTTTGGAAGCAGCTTAATGATTTTATGTCTAGCTTACGGATTAAGTTTTTGGACGATCCCTTTATGCACAAAGAGATCATATTTTCACCTATACCCCTCTGAAATTTACTTGAGAAAAAACTAATCTCCTAACCATGCTTCTCCCTATCTCACTCGTCGCCTTCCTGCACCTCTCGATCGAAAAGCCTAACCCTATAAGCCTTCCAGCTCCATGTCATTGCTTCACCCCACATCATCCTCAATGTCGCTGCTCACCCCACATCATCCTTCATGTTGCATGTTTTTTCCATGTAGCTATTTCACCTCCACATCATCCATCATGTTGCGTTCATGTTTTTTCCATGTAGCCATTTCACCCCACATCCTTTGAGTAAAATCTTTGTTGCTCATAGGTATTAAGATAATGGCTTTAGGTGAATGGTTCTTCACAATCGATGGAGATGATGTTTGATTATATACTTTTTAATTTTTCATATAAAGATTAGATTTTTTTTATTTAGGGAAGTGGTGTTCCAAATATTGATTTTGTAATTTGGATGTCTTATTGAGGTTTTGGATCATAATTTTATGTTGTGAATATGATTTAAGGATTCATTTGATGTTCTTTGGACTTTTTTTAGTGTATTGTCTAGATTTTGATGTTTGAAGATCATTAATGAATTTTGTCATGGTTTATTAACATGTAGTGCAATGGTATGTGGGAAATCGATAAAACAAAAAGCAAATAGAAGGGTGAAATGGTCATTTTTATTGTTTAAATAGTTTATTTAAAACAACAAGTTTATAATACATTCAGACAAACTTTATTCATACAAGGCTTAATGAAAAACCAACCAAACGGCCCTTAAGATCTTCTTTCTTGCAAAACATATGGGTAGTTTGAGCATATGTTACTCCATATTTAACGACCATTTTTTCTTATTTTTAATATTTTTGTGAGATTTCACTTGGTCAATAGACATGGTTCACTATGCGTAGAGAGAGTGTTATCATTAGCTTTTGGTTGAGGAACCATCAACCATGTATTGAACGACTATAAGTTCATCACTAAACTTGGTGTTTGCGTTGACTTTTGAGATCAAGATTATGAATTAGCCTTAAATCTAATATAGTGGTGATAAATATAATCGTTCTCAAGATATGCATATTTGCTCTAAATATCTCAATTTGCTATCAATGTATGTTTTTATTTGAATTCATACATGGCTGACTATGAACTCAAATTGTTTACTATGATTGATTTATAATTTGTTATTCTTAATCTATTTGTGGTCCTTAAGGACTTTCTTAAGCTAATGAAAGTTCTGATGGATCCCAAATATATCCTAGTATATCGTACTCGCTCTGGTTGGGGTCGAGCAAAGACCCTCGACTTTCAAAGAAGTGTGAGAAAAAAATATTGGACTTGCGTTAGAAGTGGTATTCTCAATGTTGCATTATGAGATCTGCATGTATAAAAGTTGTCTTTAGAACTTGAGTCATAACTAAGCTTATCAAAAGTTAATAGAGATGCATCGTGCTATCTCTTTTAGATTTTTTGGATGGTTATGATTGATTCATATAAAACATTGCACAAATTTTGAGCATGGAGAAATGTATTATTGTTGTTTTGGATCTTTTCTCTCAAAATATTCCAATTGTATGTCGAGCTTTTCTCTCCTTTTATTTTTGAAAATGCTAGACCATAACACCTTATTTCATGGTTTGAATGTTGAAAGTGTCATACCCGAATGTTACAAATGCATTCAAAATTTTGCTTATAAAGATTGACATCTATTATAAAAGTCTTGATTGAGAAAATTATTGCTATTGATCTTGACTAGATGAAAAAACAATTGATACAAAAACATTTTTGGCTACTATAGTAAAAGAAACTCACCTGCTCGAAAAATCGATTCTTTTGATGGAAAGCCAAGAACCCGGATTATCTGGTTTGGTTGGGTTGGTGAAGGAAGGAAACCTTAAATCGGTAATTGACTCGGTCAAAGAGGCTTGTGCAAAGAGCATCATGTTCTTATATACACACATGTCTATTGGAAACTTACTTTTTTATAACTATTATACAAATGTTATGTTGGGTATTTGGTTGAAAATATGGAGATCCAGTCTTGGTAAACGACAAAAAACGCTCCGCACGGATTTCAGCACGGATTAATCCGCGCCAAGCCATGTACGAACACTTTGGCCTCGACGGAACACTAGCCGCGCGGTTCCAATATTACATGATTCAAATAAGACTGACTCATATGCTCATGGATCCAATGCATTACAATCTAAAATATTACATGATTCAAATAGAATGTCTAACACACTTCTTTAAGTCAAAACGACCCATAGTTTGAAAACTCAATTGACCATCAAATGAAGGTCATCAAAACATTAAAACGCATTTAACTAGTGTTTATGTAACCACTGGCGGAGCCAACATTGGCCCACCATTAGCACTGGCTCACCCTAAAATTTCCGGTTTAATTATTTATATAAGGTCTGTATCTAATAACTAATAGTACATGCGCTCTTCATGAATTGTCTCAACAACTCTCAAATCTCTCATACTCTAATAACTACTACATCCACTCTTCAATAAGTATCTCAACTCTCACACTCTCGGAGGCCCACAACAACAAGTTTCTCACATATTTATCCTCTCTTTCTCTCTTTTATATATTTTGGTTATTGAAATCCTCGCTACTTTAAAAAAATCCTCACCATCCATTTCATGCTAGCATACTTACATTTGCTCTTATATATAAGTATTGTTTGGAGATATGCATATAACAAGTTTATACGGTAGTTTTTTTTTAGCATCATAACATGTTTTAGGATAAATTCAAAATAAAACGTTGTGTTAGCTAATCTTATAGGACGTTCTAAAAAACGTTCTACAAAATTATCTTTTTAAAGAGCACTGGCGTTTATAAGATACCTTTTCAAATAGTTTCATAAAAAAAATAGTTAATAAGACATTTTGTTTAAAACATATATCTAAAAACTTGTTACACGCCCAAATGGGTCCCATTAACCTTTTGTAACACTTTTAAATAGAATACTTTTGGTTTGATCCTATAAACTTTGGTCCTATAAAACACCTTATAAGGAAGTTTATTTATTTTAGCAATTTTGTTGTAATGAGTTATAAGTTCGTTTATATCATTAAATAAATGTTGGTATATAAAACCTTAACTAAATTTTCATTATTTTTGTGGACGCTGAAGACCACCCTTACATAAATCCTGACTCCGCCCTTGATGTAACACCCATAAATTAGGCAAGTAAGAACCCATTTTTCAATTTACTACTTTAGAATCCAAAAGTCTCGGAATCCTAAGCGAGAGTATAGGTTTTTGCATTATTTTTGGTTATTGCCTAAATTTATCTATAGAAATTCTAAAAATATAATGAATCTAAAGTAGCATCAGAATAACCCATCTTCAATGCACCAAATTAACATGTTGTTTAGGTTACATGGCATTTCTATATACTTCAATTTACTTGAATGATGTTCGCATGATTCGACCGTTGGTTCAACCTTTTAAAGATTGAGAGGCTAATCCAACTATTTCATCAACCAAGTTGTTTGATTATGTTTTTTTTTTTCATTTATAGTAAAATTTGACATCTCGCTGCATTGTGCGGATACATAACTAGTTACAATATAATAAACAGACTTAGCTAATGACCATTAGTCTCACAATGATTGCAACCGAAATTTTCACAAACCACAAGAACAAAAAAAAAAGTAAAATTAAAAAAGGAACCGGATTATTAATAAACTCATTAATCAAGAACCGGTTTCCAATTCTCCATAGGCCCAAACTTTAAAAAGCCCAAATTGGCCCAATATAAATGAAGGATTTAGGTATAGGGATTCCTTTTAATACTCCCGCTTAACATCTTCCCCAAATCGGCCGCATTTCTCTTCTTTGGAGCACCATTTCTCATCTCTCTGCGTAACTCAGGTATTCTTCAACCATTATTTGCTTAACAATTCAGCTGTTTGCTTTACGAAAATCATATCGAATGACTTTATGTCAAATTCTTGTGGATTTGTGGTATATTGTGTGAACTTTGAAGGTTCTGATCTCTCGAAGATTTCTTCCAGGATATGTGTTATCATGTAATAATGAAATTTTCTCTTATTTTGTTGAAACTAAAATGAATTTTATATATATGTTGTGTAGAAAAAGTAAATTCTCCAGTGACAAAAATGGATGTATGTGGCTTATTTGGTCCTTTTTATGTTATGTTTACAACAGTTTTGATTTATTACTTTTTATGTTTTTGTATGATTAAAGTGTTGGTAAAACCTAATAGTTATAACATTGAATTTGAATTATTCAGTCATAATGTCTTTAGTTATAAACATCATGATCATTAGTAATATGCTAAGTGATTAAAATTATTAGTTCATATTACATTTCTGATTCTTATGTTTTTTTACTATTAGTCTTTTGGTAATCAAGTAGTCGGGTATATCGGGTGTGTTATAACATTCCTAACATGTGAAGAGTAGTTTTGGATAATTCATCTGTGCTGAAGTCAACTTATGTAGTTGCAAGTTAAAGAAATTTAAAATTTAAGATTGTGCAAAAGGATGAAACTTTACTAGTACACCTTACTGCCATTAAAATTGCAAAGATTATCATTTTATATGTCCTATGTATTTGTGATAATATCTTGGACATTATCTATGCTACCACTTGCACATTGTTTGGCAAATTTTTATATAATGATGTCTTTTTGTAGAACATAATCGTTGGAATTTGAAACATACTACTAATAGTTGAGAACTATACTTAGAATTTTAACTATTCTATCTTTATGGAATTTTGAGGGGTTAGTATAACTGTAATTGTTGTTTTATTTCCACTGGGATTGGCATTTGAGATAGTTTCAGAAAGGACCATCTTTAGGTCAACAGTACTTATTAAATGCGATTGCTTTTTGTAGAGGAACAATGGTGAAGCATAACAATGTTATTCCTAATGGCCATTTCAAGAAGCATTGGCAGAACTATGTGAAAACATGGTTTAACCAACCTGCCCGCAAAACAAGGAGAAGAAATGGTTAGTTGTGAAAGATTATGTTTAATTGGCGCTATCGGTGCAATTGTTGCTACTTTTATGATTTTTCCAAAAGGATGTTGATTTTGCATTCAAATTTACGTTAGTTGCTGTTGGACTTGATTTTCAGCTAGACAAGCAAAGGCCGTTAAAGATTTCCCAAGGCCTGCTGGGAAACTTCGTCCTCAGGTTCATGGGCAAACCTTGAAATACAACATGAAACTTAGGGAGGGCAGAGGATTTTCTCTAGAAGAGCTTAAGGTATTACTTGTTACAACTATAAATGTGTTCAAAGAAAAGTATTTTTGAAGAGTTTGTCACTTTTTCATCAGGTTTAGAGGAAGAGGATAACACTTGGTTGAGATGTTCTTAACATAGCATAATTACACCACCCTCTTTACCGTTGGTTTCTCTTTTCTGATTATATGAAGAAGAACCTGTTAAAATATGAATCAAACATCATTGCTGTAATGGACTAATCATATAGTTCAATTTTTTAAGTTACAAGGTTAAAAGTTAAAACACTTAAAGTTGCATATTTGATTGATTCTTTGTACTGTAGAACCTGAATGTTTATTTACAGAAGAAAAAACAAAATAAATAAATAGAAGTTTAATCTGTGTACTTATTCTGTATCTATATGAGCTTATTCAATGCAGTTTTTTCATTTAGACTTTCATATTAAACTTGTTATTGCTTAGTTGCTGTGATATTGACACATGCCATTTATTTTTATTATCGTCTGTTGATATATGGTTTAGTTTTGAAACTTAATGTTGGCTGTTGTGTGATCAGGGTGCCGGTATTCCCAAGAAACTTGCCCCAACCATCGGCATTGCTGTTGACCATCGCCGCAGGAACCGTTCATTGGAGGGTCTTCAAGCCAATGTCCAGAGGCTGAAAACATTCAAAGCTAAGTTGGTTATCTTCCCACGACGTGCAAGGAAAATGAAGGTAACACATTGTCTTTATTTTTTTCATTTAATCTATTTATGTAATTAAGCATAAATGCAGAAGATGAACATTTTTTTGTTGAATCAGGCTGGTGACTCGACCCCAGAGGAGCTTGCAAGTGCCACCCAGGTTCAAGGACCAGTGTTGCCAATTGTTAGGGAGAAGCCAGCGGCTGAATTCGTGAAGGTGACTGATGAAATGAAATCATTCGGTGCTTACACCAAGCTTCGTGTTGAGAGGACCAACAAACGTCATTTGGGTGCTCGACTCAAGAGGGCTGCAGAGGCAGAGAAGGAAGAGAAGAAGTAAAAGGTATTACTTACATGAATGAATGATTAAAGAAAGCAGTTTTGGATATGGTTTTGTTTGAAACACATTTTATGTTTTAGTTATTGTAGCTGGTAATGGGATGATGTTATTTTCAGTTCCTTGGTTTCAATTCTGTTTGGATTATACATTCTATTCTTTACCAGCAAGAGTTCACATGCACTTATCTTAATTGTTTAAAACCCATATTGAATCATCATCAATGTGGCCAAGAGTCTTTTGTTTAAGAGATTTTCCTCCGTCCATCGGCAGTTAGATTCTCGTGAGATTAGTTTTTTTTCGTGTGACCACAAGATAATAATGAAACTTTACAAAAGCTGCAACTAACATGATCCTAAGTCTGAGTGGTTCTTTAAGTTTGATGTCTGCAAGGCTAAGTTCTTGGGTTTGTTTTTAACTGAATTATGTTGTTTTTGATAGATATTTTACTTTTTTGGTTGATTTCAAGGTCTTTTTGGATTCTTCTGTTGAATTTGGACACCTTTTTTAGGTTGATGTCACTTGTATTTTTCTAGTATCACAAAGCACTCTTCAAAGTTCGGAAAATTGAATTAAGAGCAAAGTACACTTGAAATTAAAGTATTCTGGCTGCCCCAGTTTCTATTTCACTAAAAGTAGCCATTAGAAAAAGTTTTAAAGCTGCATTAATGTCTTAATTTAGAGTAAACCACAGATTTTTTCCAAGACCATATGCTAACGAATCCGCTGCTTTACTTCATTAATCCACCCTTTTTCAAGGAGATTGGGAATGATTAAAAACCCTTCTCCTTAAATAACATTTTACCACTCCCTGATGGTTGAGACTAGTACAATCTCACACTCTAAGGTGTGACACAATCACACAAAAACGTACTTCTCTTTTCACAGCTCGCACCTTTATGGGTCGGATGAAGCGGAATGTGCTCTCAACTCTCAAGTACTCCGTGTACTTGATTGGCACTAGACCGCATACCATTTCATTCCGATTCTTTTTATATATGATACATGGTTTGTTTGTTAGTAGCTTAACAAGGCTCACAATTAATTTGATAAATTATACATGATTGTTTATTACTATTCGGTAAGTTTCTAGGTGGTAGTTTTATGCAAAAAAACAAGCTGTTTCTAGACCTACCCATGCCAACTAAATAACACATTCCTTCCATCTAAATTCCAAACAAAAGTCTTTCAATTTATACAGACAAGTTAATCTATACAAATAACTCTATTTATATATGACCTGATGGAAAATTAACCAAACAAACCCTTAGTAACTTGTATGTAATTGATCCCAATTACCTTTAGTAACCGTTTTAACTTTCTCATGAGACAATATAAATATATTAGAAACGTACCCACGCGCGTTGCAGCGCAAAGTATGTATCAATTGCCCGATTTTTATATACATCATTGTAAACATCAATTTAAGTGTTCAATCAACCTCCTAATGGTTTATTGAATAGTCAATCTCAAAAATTGAAATAAAATTATTATCTTTATATAATAGAATATATATAATATAATTGAATAAAAAATATTCAATATTGGGCTTATTTCGAAGGTATTGACGAGACGATTATGATGGTATAATTTGTTAAAAAAAACGTAATTTTAATATAAATTTCAGTTCATAATATATGATTATTTAGATTATATGATAAGGGTTTAAAATAGAAAATGAAAAAGTAAAGGACTAAAATATAATTTAATAATTAACTATGGGGGTAAAAAGTGTAAATGTGTAAAATGAAATGTTGAACAAAAGAAACTGTCATATTGAGTTATTTGTTTTTATATATAGTATAGATTAAAAAAAGTATTGTTTCACAATACATGTTCTGATGTTTGTAACCGAAACATGTATTTTATATGTAAATTTGTTAGTGTAGTATTATTTCATATATAAACAATACATGTTCATAAATGAAACATGTATAGTTTCCTTGGTTGTTTTTCACCTGTCTAATATGGGATTTTGAACATTGTCCCATAAATGTTTTTGTGGCTATGTTTTATCCTAGAACCCTAATCTACATATTACAACACCATATTTCTAGTTTGTACCAAAATACAAAAGTTAACTATTGAACTCCGTATTCAATCATCGTCTTATGTTCCTAATTTGGCAATTGAACTCCTTGATGGGCAATGCGTATTTGTATCTTCATTATTGATGTTTAATGGCTTAGTTTTAGATGGCTACGGTCTTCTCAGGTCCTCATAACACCGCTTGTGCTTGCGTCCGTGGATAGTATATCTCAAATTTGTTAGCAAATCTATATAATACGAGTATATAGTTGCTCACTTTCCGTATCCAACAATTTCATTGGAATAGATATTGTCTTTCTTCTCTGTATTGTTTGACTTCTTCATGTTCAAAATCCACAACTTAGATCAAGGTAAATTCGATTTTCGATTTTTATTATGTTAATCTCTTTATCGTGAACATCGTATTGGCTTAAATAGGTTTAGATTTATGTTTTTTTTTCTCATAAACGGAGAAATTGGCTAGAAGTGGATTAATTTGAATAAAAAGTGCAAAAAAAGTTGGACTAAATCTGGAATTTAGTAATAGTCAAAGGACTAAATTTGTAATTTACTCCTTTAGAGTAAATTACGGATTTGGTTCTTGTGGTTTGGGGTTTTTATGGATTTGTTCCCTAAACTTCAATAATTATGGATTTGATCCATGTGGTTTGCAATTTCTTTTGGATTTGGTCCTAGTAGTGCAAATAGGAAGGACCAAAACCAATAGAATTTGCAAACTGTAAGGACCAAATCCAATAGAATTTGCAAACCACAGAGACCAAATCCGTAATTATTAAATTTTAAGAACCAAATTCATAAAAACCCCCAAACCACAAGGACCAAATCCGTAATTTACTCTTTATCTTTTTACAAGTTTGTTGTATCGAAGATTTGAAGGTAAGCATTTGTTGGTCTCCTTCTTCAAGAGTTCTCAGTCGTACGACAATGGCGGCCATCTCCTTCTCTACTCCTTCATCTTATCATCATCATCATCCATCCTCCTCCTCCAACCTCCGCCAATTTCAACCACCGCAATCCATCCTTCTCCGCCGTCCGCAGAAATGCGTCAAATGCTCAATCACACCATCATCACCTGTAACCCTAGGAGGAAACTCACACAGCGTCAGAATTTCAGCTTCTTCGCCTCAAGCTCCGGCATCGAGAGGGGCCGAAAGCGACGCCATGGGACTGTTATTGAGAGAAAGGATTGTGTTCTTAGGCAGCAGCCAGATCGATGATTTGTTGCAGATGCTATCGTTAGTCAGTTGCTTCTGCTCGATGCTCAGGATCCTACCAAAGATATCAGGCTTTTTGTGAATTCTACCGGCGGTTCTCTTAGGTAGCTACTTGCTTTCATTTCAATTTTAACTTTAAATTATCAGTTTTTGAATCAGTAATGGATACATGCCCTAGGTTTAAAGAAGAATTTACAAGTTGATATCAGTTTTGGAACTGCAAAATAGGTGGAACACAACAATATTAGGAAGATAAGTAAATTAGTAAACTTCATCTGTCACTGAATATACTAATCTGCATAAGGTAGGAGCTTTGATAGGAGAAAATGAGTAAGACTGATTATAGTCTGCCAGTTAAGTTCCATTGAGTTGTGTTACCTGCTTTCAAGTGCAAGTGATCTTTATAAATCACTTGATGACCTGGCTACAAGTTATGAGTTATGAGTTTATTTGTGCTGCTTGCATGTTCAGTTAACTACCAAAGGTTATTTAGTGGGCTAGCAACAAAGTTTTCTCTTTCTTTGGGTTTTGTGTGTGTTTTTGGATTCCTTACCAAAAGAAGAGTTTATACGCTCCATCTATTTTTACAAAACAGGTTGCTTGCAATGCTAGTTTATTTTGGATGGTATGGTTCTCTGAGCAAATTTCTTGTTAAAATGGGATATCAAACTATGTTTAAAATGGCAGCCTTGCGTTGATTTTTTTCTTCTAACGATCGACTTCTTTGTTCCACGTCTTGCCTAGAATCACTGGATACATTTGCTATCTTTCTTTCTATGACTCTTATCCAAGAGGCTTTAAACTTGATCGCTAGAATCTTATCTATAGTGTATTTATGTTGATTACTTTAAGTTTCAACACTAAAACGGTCATAAACTTTAGCATCCTATTCGACAGTTGTGGTGCTCATGTTATCGTATTGCCATTTACAAGGGTACCGACATTTATAATAAATACTCGATCCAAAAGGTGTGCGATATAATGTACCTTGTCTCACATCTCCTTGTGTGTTTGACTCATTTTTCGAGACGGTTGTCTAAACCTTTGTAATGCTTTGGTTGGTCGGACCACATTGAACTCATGGGACCTAACATTTGTATTCTGTCCTTGGGGGTATCACTTTATGTACCTAGATTGCTTGATGTTCGTTTATGCTGTGGGTCCGTTAGATCACAATTTTATTGTTCCAAGGGTATTTCAACAAGTTGAGGGGTTTTTTGTGCCCGGCGCATTTATTGAAGGTTTCAAGTTCAGTCTTTTAGTTTCATCAAGATCAACTTCAGGAGGGCTTTTACAATTGAGACTGAAATTTACTTGGCGTTTGGTTTAAATGATCTCGAGATGTTCATTTTAGTTTGTTGGGTTGTGTATAGGTTATGCTAGTTCAATTAACACAACTAATTCAATCTCATGTATGATGATTCTCAACTTTAAAATGTCGTTTATGGGATGACTCTTGTATCCCCATGCTGTAATCTCAACTGGATCATTTTGAGATCTGTTTTCAGTTCATTCTCAAGTTTCACCCAAAAAGTTTCTGTCCCGAATGCAAAACTGGTGGATTTACATATGATCCATACTGTTTCAAATAAGGGATTTTTACTTCATTTATTTTAGACACCTGTTATTTTAGACCCCTTCACATATCACTCCGCATATATAAATGGGTAATCTTCGTCAACAAAGAGTCTCCTTAGTCATTACACAAATTCTACATAAATTCATCCACTGAACCTTATGCTATTGGGAGACCTCTTTGTAAACCCTATTCACTGAGATACTAGAACTTGTAATGTAATACTATCTGCTGCTGAAGGTTTTAGTATTGTGTGCACCTAAAAAGTTCACGTTTTGGTCATGAAATTTGTAAATGTTGAAATAATGGATACAGTGATCTTTTCTTCTTTTCACATTTATTGCAATCATGATGGAACAATTTATGCACTTTGCATTTATACGTGTTGATGCGTTCTTTGTTGATTGGTTGAGTTCTGTTACTAAACGTATCCCGAATCAAAGACAAGGCCAGACAGTGAGTACAACTTCAGAGCACCTCATCATCCATAAACAAGATGCACCAAAGTTCGGTGATGAAATTGATGGGTTTTATGAGATCAACAGTTTTGGAGTTTATGTTCACACTTTGCATAATAAACACTATTTCTTTACTAGATTTTGTTTGATTCTCTGATGCAAATTTTCTGTATTTTATCAACAGTGCTTCAATGGCCATTTATGATGTTTTGAAGCTTGTAAGGGCTGACGTTCGACCATTGCGCTGGGCATATCAGCATCAACAGCATCCATAATCCTTGGTGGCGGAACTAAAGGTAAGCGTTTTGCAATGCCTAATACACGAATTATGATACACCAACCACTCGGAGGTGCTAGTGGCCAGGCCATAGATGTTGAAATCCAGGCCCAAGAAATGTTGCATAACAAGGAAAACGTTACCAGAATAATATCCGAATCCACTGGTCGATCTTTTGAACAAGTTCAGAAAGATATCGACAGGGATCGCTATATGTCTCCTATTGAAGCAGTCGAATATGGCATAATTGATGGTGTTATCGATCAAGATAGCGTCATCCCACTTTTGCCCGTCCCTGATCGTGTCAAACCCACCCTGAGCTATGACTCAATTAGCAAAGACCCCGAGAAATTCTTGAATCCTGATATACCCGATGATCAAATTAACTAGTGGTCGGTATTTATTAGTTGTGACAATTTGAAGCGATGAACCTGATTCGTTATCCTACTTGAGAATGTATTATCTTTTACTTAATGAGATTAAGATGACATTGAGACCATCTTCATCGAGTGTAGGTTTGATCCTCTTTATATATGTGTTTAAGCCCATGCTTTTAGTTATCCATAGAGTCGATTAATATCTTGAATGCTTCGATACACCTCATTTGGTAATTGGTACAGTCGAGAGTGAGATAGGCAAGCAAAAGAATTATGAAGGTTTTAGTTTAATTTTTGACATGGGTAATTTAGTAATTTACCAATCTTGTCTTTATTTCTCGTATTTCTCTTCTCCTATTTTGGAGGGACAAGTTTTCTTTTTGCACTTGGGTTCTGTCCTATCCTGTCCCGGTATAATGTTACGCCAAATGTGGCAAAAGCCGAAGACTAAAAGAAATCATAAGTCATAATCAAATTCATGTTAAAAAATTACAACAAATCGTATAAAACCAAGCGATATAAAAACAAATTAGCGTTTAGGGTTAAAAGTCAACCGGTGACGGAAAAAGAGAAATCGTCATCGGTCATGGCTTGTGAAGAATAAGCATCTCCGTCACTTGCACAAGACGAGTACTCCTCGTCACTACCTCTCTCCTTCAACTCCCCGATCTTCTCCACGGCGGCCTTCAGATCCCACCTACTCTCGACATTCCATTCGCAACAACACATTCCGATCTTCAAAAGCTTCAACATCTCCCCCTCACCGTTCTTGCATATTTCATATCTTTATCAAACACTTCGCCCGTCCACTCTTCTCGAACCACCGAGTTCACCCATGTCTCCAAGTCGACCCATCCCCTTTCCCTTGTTTAAGGTAGTTTGCCGGAACTTCCCCGTTAGCATCTCCAAAACGAGGATGCCGAGGCACCAAACGTCGGTTTTCGGTGTCGTGCGATCGTGGTACGTGAACTCCGGGGACTTGTATGCGACCATGAACTTTTGAGCATGGCGCTTGTTGATGAGTGGAATCAACCCGTAATCCGCCAGAAGCGGATTGAAGGCATCATCCAGAAGCACGTTGGACGATTTCAGATGACCGTGTGATAACGCTAGGTGAGGTAACTCCTTGTAGAGATAGTCGAGCCCTTGTGCTACGCCCTTGATAATCTTTAACCGAGTCGGCCAATCCAGCCCCGGCTCGTTCGGTTTCCGGTTACCTATAAGTCATCAAAACAAGAGAAACCATATATAAAATACTATTATGATATAAGTGTCTGTATTTCTATTTTAGTTTGTCCTAAATAGGTGTCCACTTTCGGAAGTAGTGTCATCTTTTCAATTATATCCTTAATTATGAGACGGAGAAGATTATTACTCCCTCTACTATTAAGGGTAAAATTGTCATTTTTTTTGTTTTGGACAAAGAGAGTTGATATGTATAAGATTCGAACCCAGACCCGAACCAAACCATGTAACCAACATATTGAACATACCATGGAGGTGGCTAGCCAAGCTGCCATTTTCTGCAAAATCTGTGATCAAAAGCTTCTCATCTTTCTTGTGGTAGAAGGCCACAAGGGGAAGCAAATTAGGGTGTGAAAGGCTTCCAAGTCTTCTCACATGTGAATAAAACTCTTCCTTTCTCACATTACTCATCTCCCTAAACCTCTTGACCACCACCGCCGGACCGTTTGCCAGCGTTGCCTTGTAAGATGATCCAAAACTTCCGCCACCCAAAACCTCCGCCGACGCTCTTAGAAGGTCGTGCAACTCGAACTCCTCTCTGTCGTTCCTCACGAACTGAAGCTTCCCTCCGTTTTTGGTTTGTTTGTAGCTTTCGTCTTCGTAGCTAGACATCTCGACGTCTTTTGTGTCGCTTTTATAAGTGCTGTTCTTGTCGACCTTTGTCGTTTGTTGGTAATTGTACCCGTTTTTGGCCATTCTTCGGGTGCGTAAGATGAGTAGAGAGAATACGAAGGCAACTAGAACTCCGAGAATTGTGACGATGGCTATGATGAGCGTTTTTTGAGGGTTTTTCTTTTTGGAGATCTTGCAGGGGTTCATAACCGGTGAACCACATACGTTGTTACCTACATAAAATAAGATTGATTGAAACTAGTATTCATCAAAAGATAGTATTAATTAAAATCTCATTTAAGTTATAGACGTAAATATCTCATTTAAAGTAGCAAAATTAGACACAAAGCCTCAAAGATGCACGTTTTGTAGCAAGGGAAACATTGGCTCAACGTTATCCGTTTTTCAGTAAAACCCAACTTACTAGAAGGTCAAAGGTTCCTTTCATCTTTAAAATGAAAAGTGTATATTTAGTTATTTACCATACATAACTTGTAAAATTGGATTTTTTCGAAAGAACGTAGACGAAAGTTGATGCTATGAAACCCGACTTATTAAGTTAATGTGTTTGAAAATCTCTCAAGAATTACTACACCACAATAACATTGATTTAGTTTAAATTTGGCTTATCGATTAAGAATCATAATATACAATTAAACTATTAAAACCTCTTGGACCTAACTAAGATACTATTTTATATATAAATATAATATAATGATTGATGAAAAAGTTCGACGCGTACAATGAACAACGTGCATTCCACTTTCGACCTTTTATTTCAGAGTGTGTTAGATCGAAATTATTGTACCTTTCTATTTGGAACTTTATTATATCTATTTTTATAAGAATAGCTTAGTAACTAATTAATCAATAATTTGGGCTTTAAATTAAAGGTTAGGGTTCCGTAAAAAGTTCAGTTAACGTGAGAAGCGTCTCAACTTTTGACACGTCATTTCCTTGAAATCAATTTCGTTTTATTAGAATAGTTGAGCATCTAAATCGTGTTTTAAACGCATAAAAAGCATTAAGATCATTTTCAACATATTCTCTTAACTGAAAAAGATGTGGTCTAGATAACATTTAATATACGACATCTATATATGACACATTCATATACGCTTCTCACTTTTGGTGAAATTTGAACCTTTGACCTTCTGATGAAATGTTGGAAATGAAGACCTTTTTAGCGTAATTTTATTGCAAAAATCGATCGTAAAAGTGGTCTGCATCACTCACTTTTACGTACTTTTACCCTTTCCTTTTGGCATTTTAACAAGCATAATAAAACTACAAGTACGATCGTTAGAAAAAACAAGGGCTCATACCTGCAAACGAGTTTGGATCCTGGTTCCTGAGCCCCGGAGGTATCGGGCCGGAAAGTCTATTATTCGCAAAATTCACTTTCAAGTTTTTCTGCTCTAAATCCGGTATCTCGCCTTCAAATCCGTTATCTTGCATCTGCAAATCAACAAGAATCTTCATCTCCCTAAGTGATCCCGGAATCCGGCCCGTAAATTTGTTGTTTTGGAGCTCGATTTTCCTCATTGAACTCATTCCGCAAACGCATCGTCCCTAATCACCCCCGAAAAGTTATTATTCGATAGGAAAATGCTCCGCAACAGCCCGATTTTCTGCACGTTAGGCATCGGGCCTTCAAAACTATTGTTCGCGAAACTTAACGTTCGGATCCCCGGCAATTCCGCCAACAGGTCCATGTTGATCGTCCCCGATAACGCCATGTTCTCGAGCCGTAACCCGAACACAGTCCCGTCTTTCCCGCAGATAACTCCAGCCCAGTTTTCTTTATCCACGTTGCACGGTGGAACGCTCGTGTTCCAGGTGCTTAACGCTTCAGCTTTCAAAAGCGACCGTCTGAATGCCACGAGCTTCTCGCCTTCGGAGGAGTCAGAAAACACAGCGGTAAATGCTAGTAATACATGAATTACGAGAAGGGTGTGCGAAAACGGTCCCTTCTTCGAAACCATATCGGCTTTCTGGCCGACACAGCAACCACCGCCGCTTTACGTGGTCACAATCTGGCGGCCGGGCGGAGGTAGACGGTGGAGATAGGAGGAGAAAAGGAAATGAGAATGAAAGTGAAAGTGGGAGGCTGAAAGGTTTTGGAGATGGAGACAGTTTAAGATGGTGAAATTGATGAAGTCTTATTAGCTGTTTGATGGATGAAGGCCGGCTGAGAGTATTGATTCATTCCAAGTGTCAAGGGGTTATGGTTGTTTAATTACTTAATAAAATAAAAAAACAAGAAAAAACAAACAAAATTCGAGATATCGTCTTCGAAATATTAGACCAATGTATGATTGTATCGTCATGTTTTGGTATCATTTTGTTCGATGGAACAACTCATTTTTTTGGTTTCGGATGTATGTATAAGGCTATGCATAACGTCCTTTGTGGGCTCAGCGGCTTCCCTTGCGGTTTGGGTGGGCTCCAAGTGGGTTGCGCTACGAGGGGTGGCGGGCTCATGAGGTGGCTTCTCTGGCCGCAACCACAACTGGTCCATGCAGATCTCTCTCCTTGTTCTCACACGCTCTTTTTCTATTTTTCTTGATTAAAATATTTCTGGGTTGTGGACTTGTGGTACTTAGGTGGGGGTTTATAGTTAGATTTATGGTGATGTGGCGTTGACGTGGCAGAGTGAGTTTGGGGGCTCAGAAGGCTGCGCTACTGATAGCCTAAGATTGCGATCTGGTTTCTTGTTCGGTTAATTGTTGGTCCTATAAAAACGCATATAATAGAGTTTTTTGGCCACCGAAGCTTATGAGAAAATCTCATGGGCATTTTTTCTTCATCTTGTGGGTCCCATTTGTTTAATAAAAAAGCTTTAATAAAAGTTTGGAACTTTAACTACCAACAAATACATTGGCAGGCACTACCTCTGTTCATTGGTTTGTACGAGAATCGTCTGAGAAAAACTGAAACTAAAATTTATATGATTTGATTAGAACTCCACATGTTGTTCAATCCACCCATTTCACTAGTTATTTCACAAGGGTATGTGTTATAAAACCTTGTAGAATTGAAGCTCTATAAAGTTTATTTAGTTAAGCAAGATATTAAATAATCTATGAATTATAAATTATTGATTTATAGTGACTAGTGAGCAAGTATTTTGTTGCATAGTTTCTTGTTGAAATATAAATGAACAAGGGGAGGCTAATTGTACCGTATAAATTCTAAATGGCATGTGGTTTGGTATAGCTGTGATATTAAGCCTCAAGTCTCAAAAACCACAATGTTTTTTAATGTGTCACACTCCGACTCATGACGATAAATCTAGAAATCATATATAATATTATATATACACATGTTTTCTACTACCACACAGTGAATTAATAATAACAACCCTTTCAAATTAAGTTTTTTTAATCATCTAAGTTTATAGAAAAACTCATGACAAAAGAACCCTTGCAGTAGATTTTTTTTTTCTTTTATTGTGGATCCCTTTTTCTTGATAACAGATTTTAATGAAAACATCTAACCATTGTGTATTCTTTGAGCTTAAGAGACGGAGAGGGAGAGAATTAATTATATATTAAAAAAAAAAACTAAATGGATAAAAAAAATGAAAATCTTCAAGAAAACCTATCTTGAAAACAAATTTTCCATTTTGAAGATTACACACTTAATTAAATTATTATAATATGTCACTAAATATTATTTCTTTTTTCTAAATATTTAACTTCAAACAATTTTATTGGTGGAATGAGTAAAAAATAGTTTCTCTTTCAAAGGTTATCATTTTTTGAGATATCTTCAAATTTCAAGATTTTCATTACCTCTTATACTTTCTCCATGTTAGAAAAGATTTTGGGAAATCTATTGAAGAAAAACCCCTATATTTTTATTTTGATGAAACTGTTGAAGATGCTCTAAACATATAAGAAGTTACTGATTTATGTTTTACATGATATTTATATTAGTAATAAAAATTGTATTATACTTATAATGTTAACGAGTTATTAGTTTGACATGCTATTCCTAAATCAGATACAACGAAAAAAAATATTTATTAAAGGGAATGCATATGGAACCATAAGGTCTACATTCCATAAATGAGATCATTATCCATATAAAGGCCATAAGATCTATAAATTGGAATGTAACTTACAGAATTGATTACAATTTCTTTTGAGTGAGAAGATATTTAATTTATGATATTCAATCAAAATTTAAACAATTTTATATCAATTATAAAATTTAGACACCTGTTAGCCCTTTAATGATCATGGTCTAAAATGTTTAGTCTTTTTCGGCAGTTACATGGTAATTGGTCATGCCATTCTTTTTTAAAGAAAGAACCCTTATGATAAAGACATGTATGACAACAAACTCAAATTTTAAACCAAATCGACTAAATGTTATGAATCAGTTTCTTGCTTTTATCAGTTATTTTCATATAAGTTTAAGATAAAGCTTAGATAAATGTGACTTGTAGATTAAAAGAAACACCACATGTGTTTATATTTACTTATAGGGTAAATTATATTTTTAGTCTATGTGGTTATCTTTAGGCTTCGTCCATATTTTAAACTAACTACACTTTTGGTTCACAATGGTTGTCACTTTGTTTCAAAGTTGGTACCTTTGACTAGTTCTCGTTAAAAAGTTCGTTAGCCTCAAGGGCATTTTAGTCTTTATTATCTCTTTACTTATTAATAACAATTAAATAAATATATCATCACATATACACAGATATGACATTAATCAAATGAAACTATAAAAAGGTTGAGAAATATGAGAATTAATCTCATTCATCAAGTTATATCCATTCAACACATTTATATTTAAATACAAATAGGGCAATATTGTAATTTTCTTTTCAGTTTATCTCCACCATTTTTTGAAGTCCTTGGAAAGGGAAATATTTGTTTTTAGTTCTTTAAAACGTTGATTAAATCTTCAATTTCATAGAACTTTTAAAACTCACTTGTTCCTTCTTTATCGAACTTTTAAACCTGCAATGCGTTTACCCAAAAATGTCCTAAAAGATTTATTATAGCGTCCAAAACATCTCATTAATTATTGCAATGTGTTTACCCAATTAATTTTTTTTCTTCTTATTTTAGCTAATATATTACTTTTCTTGGTCATAAGAACTCAATCATATTTGAGTGAAGGGGCCCAAAACAATTTTTGATTATTAAACTACATTGTTGGCGTAAACCATGTATATTAATCACAGGGGCGATGGCCTAATAGTATATACACAAAAATCAAACAAATAAACAAAAAAAAAATTTGAAAAAATACCCAAACCGGGTCAGGGCCCGGCCCGAACGGGTTTGGGTTTTCCGGTTTTTCAACTCTTAGGTTCGGTTTACTGATTTCCCTTCGTAGCCCGGCCCAAACCGAACCGATTCAAGGCAAACCCGGGTCACCGACTTACTGTAGCAACCCGGGTTTGGTCTCGGCCCGGCCTGGCCCGAAACCGAATTTTGGCCATCTCTAGTCTTGAGTGGCATCTTTGACTTCATCTTTTCTGGGATGACGTCTTTATCTTCTTCGATCATAGTTCTGTTTAGATTTTTACCAAAAATATCTCTTGAGTTAATGGACTTATTTAACAAAAGTTAGTTCAAGGGACTAAGGGTGAATAAAATGGCAATCATAATGACCAAAAACTGTAAATAGTTCAAAAGAGATGAAAATTGATAGTGGATGGCAACCATACCAATATTGTAATTTACTCTCAATTGTTTTTGAATATGCCAATGAAATTGAATATTTATGTGTTTTTGTTTGATAATTGAAGTGAACAATTCTTTTGTTTTCATGAATGAACATATCGTCCTTTTCACATTGTGAAACATAATGATTCTAATATATTACGTTGCTTCATATTGTAAAATAGTACTTAGATTTAACAATAAAGTAACCTAGTGTTGTTTGACGTCATAACAATGAATAAGGTAACTCACAAGTGTTGTTTCACCTCGTGAATCCACAAAACATCGCTTATGTTGAATATCGTAGAGTGAACATATATGCTTACATTGGGAAGTGATGTTTACAATACAAAGTGTTTTTTGGCACCATCAAACATTGAAGTTAACATATTGGTACACAAGTGTAGTTTCACACAGTGAAACAACTCAACACCAAGGTATTACAATGTAATAACATATTTATTAGCTAAAACTATGAGACAACACATATTAATATCGATATTTTTTATAATACCTAATATGAAACAATGCAATCCCTTAGTGTTTCATATAATAAATAAGAACATATATTAACATCATGACTAGTCCTGACATTTTGAAGGTTCTGTGAAAGAAACAAAATATTTCACTTAATTCTTTAACTATACTAGATTTTGACTGAGTATTTATTGAATCGTTTTTTACTAAATGTTGATGTCTACTTGACGCTAATTCTACCAATGACAAGTTTTGATGATCATTTCTAGATTCACGCTTTTCTATTTGATCAATTGTTAGCTTTGGTTTGTTTTGTTGTTCTTTGGTTGGTCGTGTTTGGTTTTCCTTTTCTGGTTTGGTCTGGTTTTAGGCTTTTCGAAGTGTTTTAACTTTCTTTTTGTCAGGTCTTGGCTCGTTTTTGGGATTCTTGTAGAATTTGTGACTTTGGTCTTCTTGTACATTTGACTTTTCTTGTTGTTTGTCTTCTTCTTTCTTTTTTGACTTTTGAAATATCAAACTAAAATTTTCTAATTGAATGAGTCGTATTTTATATAAAACCACCTTTGATCTAACTTCTATTATGGTGAACAAACTTCGAAAATCATCATGGTCTATAACAAAGTTTCCTTTTTTTTTTCAAGCATTTCGACATCTTGGCTTGCTAATGATGATTTGCTAAGGCCATCTGTAGTACCAAGGTTGAATCCTTTGAACCCTGACGCCACATCAGAATTTTCTCTCTTATACCATTCTTACCCTAACTACCCTAATCTTTATCCCATATATATGTATTAAGAGAGAGAAATAGATAAAGAGAAAGAGAGAGAGGCTCGACCGATCGTGTGTGGAGACCCAAAGAGTGAACTTGCACCAAGCCCGTAGCAGGGGCGTCCTCTTGAACCCGCGAGCCCGAAGTCCCTCACCCGGAAATGCTACGGATGGTCTAAATACATGGACCAAATATTTTGTCCACTAAATTTTCATGTCACAAGCAAACTAAAACAAATAATCTAAATGGATGACATGACAACTAAACTATGACGTGGCATATAGGTTTTTTCACAAACTAAAATTCAACATGTAATTGTGGGTGTGCAACCTTTGAAAATATCTAGAAATATCTAGGATTAAAGAAAAGAAAAAAGATAGAAAACACATTAAACCTCTAAAAACACTAAAATGACCGCCGCCCCTATCGTCTCCAACTCTTCAACCTCATCTCAAAATCACATGAATTCTTTCTTTGTTTCTCACCATCTTCCTCTACATTTTTCTTATTTTTTACTTTTTCATTAAGAAAAAAAATTAGTTTATATGTCACTTAAAATATATAAACCTCATAATACATCATTTAATAAAACCAAATGAAAAATATTGTATTTAAAAGTGTTAGAAAAACTGTATATAACAAAATTTCAAGTAAAATATCTTATTAACTATTTTGTAAGACACAATTTGAAAAAATGTCTTATAAACACAAATGTCGTCTAAAAAGAGTTTATAACACACTTTTTAGAAACACCATATAAAACTAGCCAAGACACCTTTTATGTTGAAAACGTCTTAAAAAAACTTTTTACGATGTTCAAAAGTGTTCTATAAACTTATTGTAAAACTTTTAGATAAAATAATTTTTTTGTTTTGTCCTGTATACACAGATGTTATGAAACACTCTATGCGGACACTTACTTTTTTTTTTTTTTTTTTTTATAATCTTATATTCTTATAATCTCAATTGTGTTGTTATGTTTTACACAAATAATTCAAGCGAAACTGATGTTAGATCATTTTTTGCATCTACTATATTAACAAAGATGTATGAATCCTCATTTTACAAATAAATAAAAAAAAGAATTGCTAGTAAGGAGGAGTTTTGATTCGGTGACGAAGGAGCCTCATCAACAAACTCAAAGAAGCCATAACCTAAGTTTTCCCTATAGTAAGTCTAGGGTTCGATTCCAACTAGCTGTAATTAAAGGATTTTGCTTTTAGAGGCAATGGATTTCGAAACAATTAATCAATGAATTGATTCAAATCAAATAAAAAAAATATAAGGTTTTGATTTGATTCAAGAAAAACTAGATTCAAAATGAGATTGTATAAATTTGTTTTTAGTTTTGAATTTTTTTTATATTTTAGAGATTTGATTTAGGATTTTTATGTACCACAAAATTCATGAAATTATTTTAACATTTGATTGATTTAAGGTTTCCATTTATATTTAAATTATGATTTAGGTTCTTGTATTGTATGAATTGTTGTAGGATAAATGTGCCATCGTCTAAAGGATTTGACGATAGAGATAGATATAAATATTAAGAGTTATTTATGGAGTAAATCTTCTTCCATGCTTATCATTATCATTGTGTAATCATCCCTATTTAAAGGGCTTTATGCTTAATGAGAATTACAACTTTTCTCTCTCTATTCTTGTTGTTCTATTTTACTTTCTCTTTAACACGTTATCAGCACGTAAGCTTCATAGGTTAATTCAATGATCGATTTTTGGCTTTCAACCATCGGCATCAATTCATCTATAACGCTGTAAATCCAACTTGGTTATTTCTAACCAATTTTGATGTTGCAAAACATAACTGGAGGCGCCATCGAGGTAAGTGAAGCAATTAAAAATAATATATCGGTATCCTATTCTTATAACTTTTGGTTCTTTACATTTTTTTTTACTGCATTAGCTAGATCCATGGTATTAATTGAAAAAAAAACATGCACTCCACTTCATATTTGATTTCCGATGAGATTTCTTAAACTCACGAGTTTAAACTTTAATATGTTTCTTCTATTAATTGCCATCTATTTATTAAGAACATATAACTTTATCATATCAATATATAATAATTAGCTTTTAGGTTAAAACAAATTTCAATTATCATCGTTTAATTTTTATTTGTTTAGTTACCTTATTGTTATGTTTGGTTAGTTTATAGTTCATTTAATTATATTTATTGTTGTTTTGCATATTTGAATCATTAGTTTAATTACTGTCATTAAACCATATTAATATATTTTTTGTGAGATATGATAATTTCTTTAATTTAAAAATATGGGTTATTTAAAATGATAATTGTTTTTTTGGGTAAATATCTGAAAACAAATATGTTCCTATCTTTTATAATACAATGTCGTGAATAATATGTTAATATATAAGAATATTTAAGATACCTAAGTTATTTATTTCTTGTTAACTATTCATGATCATAGGCTTGCTTCTTATTTTTTTTTTTATGTTTATTGCTTACATACTAATCGAAGATCTAGATTTATTGACTTATTTAAGTAAATAATCATATCTTTTATTTTAAAGTTTAAATCTTTGTTTTAAACATAAATATGTATAGTAAGAAATACTTGCTTTGATATGTCATATTCGTTAATTCTTAATAGTTATCATATATTTTATTGTTTATTAATTTTACAAATTTTTATCTCAAGGTGTTTTTTTTAAGTAATCACAATTTATTATGTGAACAATTTATTATGTGAAATTGATTTTCTTTCTCTAAAGACTAAAACAATATCATTATAACCATATTTAATAAGTTATTGATTAACCATACCTCTCGGTATTGTTATTCATTATGTAAATTCCTACCTCCATGCACATTTGATTGGTTGATTAATTATTATTGTTTAAATGGGTCAATTCGTTTGTTTATTTGACTTACTAGTTTTATTTAATTACTCAATTAGTCTAACTGTTATCAATTTAATATTGTGAATGGATACTATTATTTAAATAATATTATCCGAGCTTGTGATGATTTATTTGAGTGTTTGTTAAGTTAATCTTTGAATGGTTTATCCATTAGATGTTTACTTTGTTCAAATAGTTATCTTATTATGAGTTCCTACTCATAATTTTTAACTTTATAACTAATATTTTTGAAAGTCACACTTTCAACCTTTATATATTTTGGTCATTTATTAAAGATTTTTAAAATACTATTACGATATCAAAACATTAAAATTGGCTTTATATGTCAAACTTATATTCATTTTGGCCTCTTGCCAAAACCTCTAAAAATAACAATGATATCTTCAAACTAAATAAATCGCAAAATATCATTTGGATTTTGTCAAACGAGTGTAAATAGCTCTAAGGTTTGTAGGGATTTAAGCAATCCGTGTGATTCCCCTTCTACCTGGAAATCCATTGATTGAGTGATTTGTTTTTATGAATTGAGATATTGATAAAGTATTATCAACAAAATGTAATAAAATAAAAATCCAATATTGATATGATAATGTAATTTCATACATCATCAAAGATATATTGCTTTAGAAAATCATATATTGTCTTTTATATATGTAACTAGTTGAAACAACCCATGTATGATTCAATGTCCTAAACTCAAAAGAACTTGAGTACAAATACAAATACAAATATGAATATCCAATGTAAAGACTCTTTTTGTTAGAAAAAGGTACAAGAATATACCTAAAATCCATCAACTTCATATTGACCCAAACCAACCTCGTCAAAAGGTAAAGAAAATTCCTTGAGATTTTTGAGACGACACATCAATCACAATCTTCATATGGAACATCGACACCTAGAATCCCCCAAGAACCGTGGGACATCCTCAAAAAGAAAATTGGGATGTATATTATCATGTATTTTCCAATCTAAATGTACAGTGGAATGAAACCCACTTACTCGATTAGAAGGTGATTGATTTCAACAAAGAAAATGTTGTGTCTCAAAAAGCAACTCAATCTTCGTGACATGGAACTCGTAGAAGATTACATAATTTATAACATTATTTCCACCTTTTTATATACCATCATGTTTTGAGACCGCATGTCGGCCTTAGCTTTCATAAGAAAACGTTCAACTAGAAACATCCAAAGAATTGTTGGATGTTCTAAAAGTTGAATAGATAGTATTAATGGAAATATACTTCCCTAACTAATCGTAAGCATAATGAACCAACTTACTCGATTACAAAAAGTAGTTGATGTCAACCAAGAAACGTTGTCTCAAAAATATGTCTCAATCTCTATGGCAAGGAACTCATAGAAGATGGCATAATCTATATATCAACAATCATACTAATGAACTAGTATATGTATGTTGGAATAAAACTTTTAGACAAAATCATCAACCTACTGCAAGTGGTTGAAAGACATAACATTGTTCTTTCGAGTAATAAAATTAGACATTTCGGGACAAAGAAAATTCCCCAAATCAATAATGAAAGCGTTAAAGGTGGAAACAACTCCAAATGATTGTGAGTTTAACAAAATTTCACACATGTGACATTTATGAGCCATGTGGATGAGATTCTCAAAGGTTCGGGGTCAGGGTAAGAGTCAGAAAGGATTTTTCAATACATTGAGCAAATATACAACTATTGCTTCATGCAATAATGGACAAGTTAAATATAAACATTGGTACATGAGTGCTACCATTGAATACTAGTTATTAAAAAGCATATCTTATGAAGTAGATCTTTTTAAAATTTTGAATTATCAAATTAAATGTATTTGCATATCTAAAACTGAATATAACTTTTGTGGATGTAAAGAAATACATCAAGACACATACAAAACTCCAATATTCTCCGTTCCATGTAGGAATGTATCGAGGAGAATTTAAGTTTGTGGAACCTCCCACCTAATCTAAAGAAATAGATTAATATTAATTTTCTCCCCAACATAATAATTAGACGATGAATTGTTAATAAGAATGGAAATGGGTATATATACATTAACTCTAATGATATGAAAGGAAGATATATTAGAGAAATTAGTGTGTCAATCAATTGATTCTCTAGTTCATTAAATCATATTTTGTCACCAATAAAGAACTTTGGACAATGACCACATAGTGATCTGTATATTACACAATACACATAGACACATTTTCTTTCGAGTGAAAGGCAGAATAAGACAATTAACCAAATTGCAATTGTTGACTTCTACAGCACAAGAAGCAACACCACTATCATAATATGCCCTCTCGAATACTTATAACTTATATATATCTCAATTCTTAGCTAAGACATGAATGAGACCATCTAAGAACACAATACAAAAATATTCCATTCTTACAACGAATACAAGGTGATATTTATGGACATAAAAATCCAGAATGCGGGCCATTAAAGTACTTTATGGTTCTGGTTTTGACACGATGGACGCATGTCATAGTTCATATGAATTGTTGCACTCCTAGCACTAGTTGTACGTTTTAGGGCTCACCACCCTGATTGTGTCATCAGTCTACATGACTTAGAATGCTAGAGAATTTACATCATAAGGATTTGATGATTATTGCATATATATTGAGATCAATGCAAAGTCTCTTATACCCCATGTGTAGTTTAAAATGGTCTCGTAGAGCATTAGAAGTTTTCATCAAAAGAATATAGATGATAGCTAGAGTATTGGTTATGCGCACCAATTTACATACATCTACATGGGAAATGCAATATAAAATGCAACTTTACTAAATTAGTTTTTAGACCCACTACTAGCCAACCAATATCATGTATACCAGTTGGTAACTGGATATAAGCCTGATCTTTTTACATTTATGCATGTTTGGTTGTGCAGTATATGTGCCGATGCGTTCCACCAACGCACCAAAATGGGTCCTTAAAAACGATGAAATATCTATGTTGGTTATGGATTGCCAACAATTATCCGCCATTTAAAACCTTTGACGGGTGATTCTTATACCGCATAATTTGCGGATTGTCACTTTGATGACAGTCTTCCCGTCGTTAGGGGGAGATAGGAAAAAGTATTTTCCAAAGGAACGACGGGAACTGTCATGGAATGTTTTCATTCTATTTCATTTTGATCCCAAAACTTCATAAAGTAAAGTTGAAGTAAAACGAATCAGACTCGATACCTGATACGTTTAATGTTATAAAAAGAAGTGACAGTATAACATATACGAGCTGCAATATACCCGTAAAGTCAAAAGTCCCTAAAGAAGGGCACAACGCCACTGGAAAGAGCGTTGCAATCACACATGGTGGAGGTGTGATTGAGGCCGTAGCTCCCAAAAGGAAACGGGGGAAGCTATTTGGTTCGATAAATACTCATCTAAAGGAAGAGAAGAGTACGGCACAACCAATATATATCATCAACCTTTATGAGATTATCTTTGATCATAAAATATGTCCATGAATCATTACTGGAGGACGCTCCGAAGTTAATACTGATTCCAAAGATCAAGAAAATCTCGAATGAATATGAATCGATGGACAGATCATACCTAATGATGATATATCTGCATATATCGTTGCTTATGAAATGATAAAGCACGATGATATCGAACCATGCTCAGTTGAAAAATATCAACAAGAGCAAATTAGCCTAAATAAGCAATCCAGGATAACTATATTATTTGACAAATGAACAGGTATTTGGTTTGGTAGTGCTAACCCACCAAGTGTAAAGCCTGTAGGACATAGATAAAACATTTGTAAGATAAGCGTAATGAGAATAATTAGGCCGTATAAAGACTTTCCTTTGGCGCAAGGTTTCTCACTAACGCCCTGGATTGACAACTAGAATTACTCTTATGTGATGAATGTTAAAGTATTCTGCTAACTATTTAGCATAATAGTTTCCGAAGAACTGGAAAATGCAGCTCATTGATGTATATATATGGGGATCTAGATTAACATATATATAATAGTACTTGATGGAATTGCATTAACTAAACTCTAAACCACAAAGTGCGTTTTCAATAAAGTTAAAACGTTCTCTTTATAGAATGATGAATCGTGCCCTTGCGTATTTATTAAGAAAACGAGTTCCAGATTTTCAATGTGGCTTAATATGTTGATGTATGAACATATATAACACTCTTGATGAAATAGGAGAAACCACAGGCTACTTGAAATCTGAATTTGAGATGAAAGATCTTGGGAAAACTTGGTTTTTAAGCTAAGACACCGAGTTTGTGGAATATCAATCCACCAATGCGCATGTCTCAAATGATCAGGCGATTTAATATTGACAAAGCGTATATGGCTAGCACTCTCATGATCGGTCGAAGTGTTGGATATAAGGAAATATCTATCCCGTCTAAAGGATGATGACGAAGAGGTGTTCGGAGCTGGAATTCCGTACCTAAGTACAATAGGCGCATTATTGTACTTTACATAATGCACTTGACCATATATTATCTCTCAATGAACTTGTTAGCTATATTTAGCTCAGCGCCAACGCAACGTCATTGAAATGGTATTAAAATTAATATTTTGGAACCATTGACATGGGCTTATAATTTTTCCTAAAGAAAGAGGGTTGGGGTTGATAATGGAATTTCAATTCTTATAGGTGACTAATGTAACAGTCTATTGATAATTCTTTGCTGATATCAGATATATGTATAACCCATACTAAAGTTGTTCCTAAATTGGATAAGGATTACCATAGGGAACATGTTAATTGCTTGAAAGTAAACTAAGCAAACCTTCTGTAACTACCTCGTTGAATCATTCTAACAATATTACTTTACAATAGTGTACATGATTAAGGACTATCATTACATATATTAGAGGAGTTAATATTATGGGTTAAAACCAATACCCTACCGGCATATATGGAACTAATGCATCATGTATCATTAGATGAAAGTAAGATACATAAAGGGTGATAAACAAAACATACTATGCTTAAGTTATTATACTAGTAAGATGTCAGAAGTATTTGACATATTTACCAATCATTACCTAAAACCATATTTGGAAATCCCTTGATTAATGCACAAATCAGGGGGAGTAGTAGACAAAAGGGGGAGTCTACTGTACGTTTGATATTGGTATGTTGTGCTCTTTCCTTCACCCAAGGTTTTATTTTTCCCACTGGGTTTTGTTCCTTGGGGTAAGGTTTTAGTGAGGCAACACTGCATATACCATCTTGTTTTCTTAATTCTCATGATTAATGTACAAATCAGAGAATACATTAGACTAAAGGAAAAGTCTATGCTACAAAGAAAATCGGTGCGTTGTACTCTTTCCTTCGTCATATTTTTATTTTTCCCACTGGGTTTTTATTTTGGCGTAAGGTTTTAATGAGGCAACAATTGTACACCACCATTCCCTTGACTCGGCACAAGGGGGAGTGTTGTAGGATAAATGTGCCATCGTCTAAAGGATTTGACGATAGAGATAGATATAAATATTAAGAGTTATTTATGGAGTAAATCTCCTTCCATGCTTATCATTATCATTGTGTAATCATCCCTATTTAAAGGGCTTTATGCTTAATGAGAATTACAACTTTTCTCTCTCTATTCTTGTTGTTCTATTTTACTTTCTCTTTAACATGAATCTAATTTAAATAGTATAATTTGGGGTCATTTTTAGATCATGTTAATCTATCATTTTAAGTTTTGTTTTGACGGGTTATCATGTTCATCTACAATTGATTAGGGAATTTTTATATGGGAGGTGATATTTCCACGTAATAAATTGATTCATCCAAGGAAGATGAATGGTTCACTAACTTGTACATTAGCTTTAAGGGTGTTGTACATATGTGGAAGTATCAATTTATTAAGTGGAAGTATCAATTCCCTTTTTATATTAACTAGTGCTTCCACCACGCGTTGCGCGGTCGCGAAGACTTCTTGTTAGAAAATATTGGACAAAGTTAAATAAATTAATTTTCCATATATCAAATAATAATCTAATAATAACAAACAATACACTTGATTTTATTCAGATACGATATGATTGCTCTATTATTTGTTCATTTTTTTTGAAATAGTTGTTTGTTTCACCTCTCTAGAGCAAGAAAAAAGAAAAAGAGAATGAATTACATGATCAATAATTTGAGTTCTAAACTAAAATAATTATGCAAAATATTTATGTTTACATTTTGTGGTTGAGTTGGTTGCTTATCCATATTTTGATAATCTAAAAAATAGTTTCTGCACGAATTTCTATTGTTTAAATTTGTAGTAATTAAAAAAATTAATAGTTCAATGTATTAAATGAATAGTTGAAATTTGCGATATAAATTTTTATATAAACATTAATGGTTTTCTTAATTTATTTATATATAAGGTGACCAAAGAAGGTAGAAAGTCATATGTAAATATGGTATATTAAAAATTATATAAAAATATGATAATGAGGAAACAAAAGATAGAACTGTTAAAGGAAAAACTAAACAGAACAACAATAGAATAGAGAAAGTGAATCTATAATTCTCATTAATCATAAACCCTTTATATAGGGATAAATTACATGAAGATAAATAAGAGATATTGTAGTTCTAATCTAATTCTGAAGATTTATCTCTATCTCTATCTCTATCTAATCTCTATCGTCACATCCTTTAGACGATGGCACATTTATCCTACAACACTCCCCCTTGTGCCGAGTCTAGGGAATGGTGGTGCACAATTGTTGCCTCGTTAAAACCTTACGCCAAAATAAAAACCCAGTGGGAAAAATAAAAAATATGACGAAGGAAAGAGTACAACGCACCAGTTTCTTTGCAGTATAGACTTTTCCTTTAGTCTAATGTATTCTCTGATTTGTACGTTAATCATGAGAATTAAGAAAACAAGATGGTATATATAGTGTTGCCTCACTAAAACCTTACCCCAAGGAACAAAACCCAATGGGAAAAATAAAACCTTGGATGAAGGAAAGAGCACAACATACCAATATAGTAGACTCCCCCTTTTGTCTACTACTCCCCCTGATTCGTGCATTAATCAAGGGAGTTTAGAAACATTTGTATTTAAATGTTTTATACATGTTTCCTAAATATGGTTTTAGATAATGATTTGGTAAATATGTCACGTACTTCTGACATTTTACTTGTATATTAACTTAAGTAGAATATACTTTGTGTTACTACCCTTGATGTATCTTACTTTGATGATGCATTATTTTCATTTATGCATGTAGGGTATTGGTTTAACCCAAAATACTAACTCTTCTAATATGTGTAATGATAATCTTAATCATGTACACTCTTGTAAAGTAATATTACTTAAATAGTTTAAAGAGATAGTATAAGGTTTGCTTAGTTTACTTACAAGCAATAAATGCGTTCCCTATGGTAATTTCTTATCCAATTAGGGAACAACTTTGTATGGGTTATACATATAATATCAGCAAATTATCGATAGACTGTTACATTAGTCACTTATAAATAGGTATTGAAATTCCATTATCAACCATAACCCTCTTTCTTTAGGGAAATTTTAAGCCCATGTCAACGGTTCCAAATATTAATTTGATATTATTCCAATGACATTGCGTAGGCGCGGAGCTTAGTCTAGCTAACAAGTTCATTGAGAGATATGATATATGGTCAAGTGTATTATCTGAAGTACAATAATGCGCCTATTGTACTTAGGTATGGAATTCCAGCTTCGAACACCTCTTCGTCATTTCCTTTGGACGGAATATATATTCCTTTATATCCAACACTTTGACCGACCATGGGAGTGCTAGTCGCATGCGTTTTGTCCGTATTAAATCGCCTGATCAATTTTGGGACATATGCATCGATGGATTAATATTCCACAAACTTGGTGTCATAGCTCAAGTAACTAGATAAAACCAAGTTTTCCCAAGATCTTTCATCTCAAATTTAGATTTCAAGTAACTTGTGGTTTCTCTTATTTCATCAAGAGTGTCGATTATGTTCATACATCAACATGTTAAGCCACATTAAAAATCTAGAACTTGTTTTCTTAAAAAATACGCAAGGGCAAAATTTATGTTTTCAGCTTTATTGAAAACGCACTATGTGGTTTAGAGTTACTTAACTTGGTCAATTTAATTCATCAAGTACTTTTATATATCTCTTAATCTAGATCCCCATAGATATATATCAACCACATCAATGAGCTGCACTTTCCAGTTCTTCGGAAACTACTAGGCTAATTAACTAGCAGAACATTTTAACGTTTATCACAAGAGAGTAATTCTCTTCTTCAATCCAGGGCGTTGTGAGAAACCTTGCGCCAAAGGGAAGTTTTACAACTTAATTATTCTCATTACGCTTTTCTAGACAAATGATTTATCTATGTCCTACAGGCTTTACACTTGGTGGGTTAGCACTACCAAACCAAATACCTGTTCATTTGTCAAATAATATAATTATTCTGGATTGCTTATTTAGGCCAATTTTCTCTTGTTGATATTTTCAACTGAGCATGGTTCGATATCATCGTGCTTTATCATTTCATAAGCAACGATATATGTAAGTATATCATCATTGGTTATGATCTGTCCAGCGATTCATATTCATTCGAGATTTTCTTGATCTGTGGAATCAATAGTAACTTCGGAGCGTCCTCCGGTAATGATTCATGGACATAGTTTATAATCAGAGATAATCTCATAAAAAGGTTGATGATAAATATTGGTTGTGCCATACTCTTCTCTTCCATTAGATGAGTATATATCGAACCAAGTAGCTTCCCTCATTTCCTTTTGGGAGCTACGGCCTCAACCACACCTCCACCATGTGTGATTGCAACGCTCGTTCCAGTGGCATTGTGCCCTTGTTTAGGGACTTTTAACTTTGCGGGTATATTTGCAGCTTGTATATGTGATCTTGTCACTTTTGGAATAACATTAAACGTATCAGGTATCAAGTCTGATTCTTTTGACTTCAACTTTACTTTATGAAGTTTAGGGAACAAAATGAAAATATTTCGTGACAGTTCCCGTCGTTCTTTTGGAAAATACTTTTTCCTATCTCCCCCTAACGATGGAAAGACTGTCATCAAAGTGACAATCCGCAAATCACGCGGTATAAGAATCACCCATCAAAGGTTTTAAATAGCGGATAATTGTTGGAGATTCATAACCAACATATATATTTCATCATTTTTATAGACCCTTTTTGGTGCGCTGGTGGGGCGCAATTGGCACATATACTGCACAACCAAAATGCATTAATGTAAAAGATCAGGCTTATATCCAGTTACCAACTAGTATGCATGATATTGGTTGGCTAGTAGTGGGTCTAAAATCAAATTAGTAAAGTTGCATGTAATATTGCATAACCCATGTAGATGTTTGTATATCGGTGCGCATAACCATTGATGTAGCTATCATCTACGTTCTTTTGATGACAACTTCTACTACTATATGAGACAATTTATAAACTACATATAGGGTATAGGAGACTTTGCATTGATCTCACTATGTATATGCAATAACCATCAAATCCTTATGATGTAAATTCTCTAGCATTTTAAGTCATCTAGATTTGATGAGATGATCAGGGTGGTGAGCCCTTAAGCATACAACTAGTGCTAGGAATGCAACATTTCATGTGGACAATAGTACGACATGCGTTCATCGTGTCGAAACCAGAACCATAAAGTACTTTAATGGTCCGCATTCTGGTTGTTTATGTCCAAAAGTATAACCTTGTATTTGTTGTAAGAATGGAATAATTTGTATTATGTCATTAGCTTTAAGATGGTCTCATTCATGTCTTAGCTAATGATTAGGGTATATAAAACTTCTAGATATTCAATGAGGCTTATTATGATGATGATGTTGCTTCTTATGCTTTTGAAGTCAACAGTTGCACTTTCATTTTGCCTTTCGATCGAATAATGTGTCTATGTGTATTTTCAGTACACGGATCTCTATCTCGTGACCATGGTATTCATGATGTCAAAACATATATGTGTCATTGTCCCAAAGTTCTTTATGGTGACAAAAATATAACTTAACAAAGTAGATGATCCACTAATTGACACACTAATTTCTCTAATATATATTCCTTTCATATCATTAGAGTTTATGTATATATACTCATTTCCATTCGTATAATTTTCAATTGATACAAGTATCTTAACAAGGTTCTTATTAATATGACAGTTCATCGTCTAAGTATTATGTTGGGGGAAATTAATATTAATCTATTACTTTAGATTATGTGGGAGGTCCCACAAACTTAAATTCTCCTTGATACATTCCTACATGGAACGGAGAATATTGGGGTTTTGTATTTGTTTAGATGTATTTCTTTACATCTACGATGGTGAGAAATTTTGGTGTATATACATATAAATACAACTACTTTAATACATCAACTAAAAATTTCAAATAATCTAATATTCAATTAACATAAAAGAATGATCTAGTTCATAAGAGATGTTTTAAGCTAGTATTTAGTGTAAGCATAAAATTTAAAATGTCCATTATCACCTAAGATAATAGGTGTATATTTGCTCTAGGTATTGAAAAATCCTTTAGGACTCTTACCCTTACCATAATTACCCTTACCATAACCCTTTGAGGATCTCATCCACATGGTTCACAAATGTCACATGTGTGTAATTCTTTTTAACTCACAATCCTTTGGAGTTGTTTCGACCTCTAATGCTTTCATTTTTGGTCTCGGGAATTTTCTTTATCCCGAGATGTGTAATTTGGTTTCTCGAAAGAACATTGTTATATCCTCAACCACGTGCATTAGGTTATTGATTTTCTCTAGAGGTTATATTTCAGCTTATACTGGTACATTAGTATTATTTGTTGATATATATATATATATAAAAGACGAGAATTATGTTATGAATCATGTCATCTTCTGTGAGTTCCTTGCCACGAAGATTGAGATGTATTGAAGACACAACATTTCTTTGTTAAAATCAGTTACCTCTTGTAATCGAGTAAGCGGGTTTCATTCCGCTATACGATTCATTGGGAAGTATATATTCGTTAATACTATTTATTCAACTTTTTAGGCATCCTACATTTCTTTGGGTGCGTCTAGTTGAATGTATTCCCTATGAAAGCTAAGACCGATATTCAGTCTCAAGACATGATGGTAATTGCTTGTACCTTTTCATGAGGATAGTTTTTAGGGTCAATATGGAATTATTGGGTTTTAGGTATATTCGTGTACCTTTCCAACAAAGAGTCTTTACATTGGATATTCATATTTGTACTCAAGTTCTTTTGAGTGTAGGACATCAAATAACAGGTAGGTTATTTCAACCATTTACATAAATAATAGCTAAGATATTGTAATTTATGAAGACAAACTATATGGTGCTCATGAAATTCCGTTATCAAGGCATTATATGATTTAAGAATTGATATTTTCAAACGTTCATTTTGTTGAAAATGTCATTTTAGTATTTCAATATTTATAAATAAACCGCAAAAACACTTTTGGACTTCCAGGTAAGTAGGGGAATCACGTGGATTACTTGAGTCCCTACAAACCTTAGGCTATTTACACCCGTTTGACAAAATCCATTAGATATCTTGCAATCATTTTGATTATGAAATACATTAATAACATTAATGGTTTTGTGGATTTTGGCATAAAGCCAAAGGGGTAAGATTGAATATTAATACCGTGATGGCATTTTTAGGAGGACTTTTTGGCGAGAAACCAAAAGATATGCATGTTGATTTTTGATATATATCTCTTTTTGTTTTCAAAGTTTAACTTTTAGCAATTAGGCTTAATACTAAGAGATATAGTTGTAATAAGTGTTTGGTATGAGGTCATAACCAAACTTGTATTACGGAGTGCAACTCCCAAAATTTAATAGTATGATTAAGGTCAATATGCATATAATTATGTAAGCATATCAAGTCAAAATACTAAGGTATAGTTACATTATTAAAGTACGGAGTAAGAAGTTCATATAAATCATGAAAATAACATGCTTAGGATAATCAAAACTATGTAATAAGGGCATGAACGATATATATATATATATATATATATATATATATATATAAAGCATAAATAAACATAACATGTTTAGGATAATTAATTTCATTCAAATAGAGTGAGGGCATAAAAGATTAGTATCTAAGGTATAAGAATCTACCGTTAATCAATTATCCATCTATAATATGAGATCAACCTACCAAATAAGTTAGGTTAAAGATATAATGATATTTTTATTTGTTATCATTAGTTATGGTATTTTATCTAAATGTTTGTTTATATCATATACAAACACATAATAGTAATATATGATAACCATAAATTAAAAATATCTAATAGAAATCTAGTTGACATTATACTATAGAATTAATTGTAAAATCACAATAAACAATAAACATTGTGATAGCAATATTAAGCAAAGCAGTGATATCAAAATTTTAAGTAATCTAACTTCTAGTAATAAACCATTAAATAAATAATTAAAAAAATACCTAATTTTGAATAAATCAAAAACATAATCCCGGCCGGACTCTCGAAAAATCAAATGTTAATGAAATTTATTATTTGAATAGAAACAAATAACTACAAGATCGATCTAACTAAAAAAAATTGTTTATTTATTTAATTAATACCAATCATGAAATATAAAATAATAAATGTTATTATACAAGAATATAATATATTAAACGAAGGTAAACCAATCTATAAAATAAAGAAATTTTTATTTAATTAAAAAGAACCCTTTTCAGATAATTTCTTTTTTACAGATAAAAGAAATCATATATTCTCTTTGTCCTTTTTTTTGAATGAGCAAAATTATATTAAAACACTGCATACGAGTTCATCATATATTTTTTTTAATGCAATTTTTTTCAATTATAAAACAACAACTATGGATATTCTATTCGGTGTTAACTATATTATATCAATATATAATAAGAATATAACCAAACACTATATAAATTAAAGGATAAACTATAATTTATAATACGATCTTCAGTTAAGAAAAAGACAGAAAAACTTACTTGGATTGAAGCTATAGGAAGCAAGCCATCCAATAGTGTTGCACAATAGATAGAAATTTTGTTATCGACGGTGAATAACCATAATCGAGGCTACGTGCTGATAACGTGTTAAAGGAAAAACTAAACAGAACAACAATAGAATAGAGAAAGTGAATCTATAATTCTCATTAATCATAAACCCTTTATATAGGGATAAATTACATGAAGATAAATAAGAGATATTGTAGTTCTAATCTAATTCTGAAGATTTATCTCTATCTCTATCTCTATCTAATCTCTATCGTCACATCCTTTAGACGATGGCACATTTATCCTACAACAAGAACCTTATAATCAATAGTATATTAGTAATTGTTAAATTAGCCATTAGTATTTGTCCTTTTTTTTTTTACCTTAAACCCTTTCACCATGTCCCTACAAAATTTTGTGAAGGTGTTGTCTTCACTTTAACTACACACATTCAAGACAACTAATTTCTATCAAATTGTTTTATCACTTTAAATATCAATATTTTTAGGAGATCTTCAACTACTATGCTTCATTTAGACATTTTCAGTGACAAAGTAGAGAAATCAAAAGAATATTTTTAGTGACACTAGTGTGTGGACCGCGCGTTGCGCGGTAGCGAAATATTCTTTAAAGAAATATTTGTTCTTCGAATACAACGTAATTCTATTAATTAAAATGAAGAATGTATTTTTATAAGTGATACATTTTCATATTTTTTTGTTCGTTTTTTTGTTATGAATAGTTTGAAATGCATCGTTAATAATTTTGTGGTTATACTTTTTAAAACACAAACAACATGTCATATAGCCATATCATTATTGTTGTTACGAAATATTCAAAAGGTAATCAACGTTATGACTTGCAACAATTTTGTATCAACTCTATTGTCAATAAAAAAAATCATTCCTTCATTATAAAAATTCATCTTCTCAAAATAAACAAAAAATATGCTATAAACATGATAATCATCATGAAAAAATATGGTGAATGGATGATCTATCATAAGTTGTAGACTTGTAGTATAAATAGTTTGGAAATGGATAGTAGGTGGAAAAAATGAAAAGATGGTGTTAATTGCATACATAAATAACCATCAATTTTGATGGAAAATTATTGATTGGTTATATTAAAAATTGTAAGACACTCAAATTATATATGTGGATGTATTTATATTATGTAAAATGATAAAAAAAAAAATGAAAGGTTAAACTCATTTAATGATATGTTTTTTTACTTCAAAAAATTCAAAATTATGAGAAAATTAACCCCACCATTAACTACTTTATTTATGAAATTCATAGTAATAGAGATATATGTCCTACCAAGACAGCAAATTCTATTGTTTTGATGTCAATCTTACCAAGGATTCTCTCTAAAGAAAATGCCACTTACAATATATATCACTCTCAATAGGTAATTTCTTAGTATTTGGGTTATTTTTAGGTATCATAGAGGTGAACTGAGGCTTTTTATAATGTCACCTAAGCAAACTCTAAATACTCATAGTTATTTAAACTCTTAAATTATAAAAAAAATGACATTGTAAAATCTAGAAAAATATAAAACAAAAGAAGTTAGCTTTGGAAATTAAAACATAGGAGCAAAATATCGAAAATTAAGTTCGATTATTAATATTTAGTCAAACTACAATAATTAAATAACAACAAAATAAAGTTTTAAAAGTAAGAATAAAAGACATCGATTATTCAAATGATTAAGAAAAAAAAACATCAGAAAAAAATCAGATTTATATGACGTAAAAAATTTTTAATGACGTAAAAAATTTTAACTACCTAAAAACCTCTGTTTATAACATGCTTGTTTTTACATGATTTTTTAAAATATTGTCATATAAAATTTCTAATGTGACACATTGTATTATAAATGTCTAAAAAACTTATTAGAACGCCAAAAAAATCTTGTAAGACTGATTACGTCTTTAGATAAGACGTTTTATCTTATGGTCTTATTAAGTTTTATAAAGTGACTTATTGAAATGTTTATTTTTTTCACCACATAAACCTAAATTTGTTGTAATGCTAGTCTTTTTTAACTGTTTGCAAAATTGGTGTTTATTTAATCTTAATTATTTATAATTTGAATATATATATATATATGTAGGTGAAAGTTCAATTGCAAACCACCTTTTCATTGTGAACGTGAGGACAGCCCAGAGAGCGCCACGTGGCATCTGAAAAATTTTCGACTTTAGTGTTATTCATACTGAATAACACTATATTCAGACTGAATAAAGCGTTATTCAGTATGAATAAGGCTTAGTTGCACTCTGACTTGGACGCGGGCGGGTAATGCCGCGGGTAAAGCCGCGGGTAAAGGCTTATTCAGTATGAATAACACTAACCCGCGAGTTTATTCAGAATGAATAAGCCTTTACCCGCCGTTTCAGATTGCCACGTGTCGCGCTCTGGGCTGTCCTCACGTTCACAATGAAAAGGTGGTTTGCAATTGAACCCACCCCTATATATGTATATATATATATGTATATATATATATATATATGTGAAAGTTCAATTGCAAACCACCTTTTCATTGTGAACGTGAGGACAAACGAGAGCGCGACACGTGGCAATTTGAAAAAATTTCGACTTAGTTATTCAGACTGAATAAAGCGTTATTCAGACTGAATAACACTAACATGCACTCTGATGCAATTGGACGCGGGCGGGTCAGCCGCGGGTCATCCGCGGGTCAAGCGTTATTCAGTATGAATAACACTAACATGCAGTTTTATTCAGACTGAATATGATTTGACCCGCCGTTTCAGATTGCCACGTGTCGCGCTCTGGGCTGTCCTCACGTTCACAACGAAAGGGTGGTTTGTAATTGAACCTACCCCTATATATATATATATATATATAATCTGACGTTAACCGTCCTTAAATTTTGTTTTGCTTTCATATTACAAGTCCCAAATAAAACGATATGTGATGATCTTTATTTTTTCAAACATAAAATTTTTGAACATTTTCTTCTTCTAAATTTAATAATATTTTAAATAAATAAATATATTTTATATTTAATACGTGTTTTACTTTAAGAATTAACTTGTCATTAGATGTATATAAAACTTTGATAAAAAAAATTGGAAACACATAAATGACATAAATTTATTTTTGAAAGATTATATCTTTTGTCCTAATAATTTTTTCAATGAGATAATTAACCCTTCATGATGAATGCTTGTTAACTTTGTTAAGCGTAGAACCGTGGATGATATGAAAAAGAAAAATTAGGGGTCATATATGTAGATAGTTTGTTTTTTGAACCAAATTCAAAATTTAAACAAACCACATGACACATCCGTGTAATTCACTCTTATTATTTTAATGTTAGTGAAATATAATGGAACACATGCTTAAATTTTGGAGTCAGTCCCTAGCTAAATAATCTATGTTGAGGATCCATAACTTTTCCTTTATAAAACTACCATAGTCCCTACATTTTAACCATTATTAAGAACTAATTCGTCTATTAATCAACTATTTATTAATATTGAAACTATTTTAATAGTGATTGGTTATATGAAACAAAATAAACAAAAACATTAAAAAAATCATAAACCAACTAAATTTTAGAGCATATATTAATTTGAATTTTCCTATGTGAACAATATGATAAAAATAAAGAATGAACTTACTCATGACACATCAATGACACATCAACGATTGTAATATATTTGAAATTCTATTGATGAATAGTTGTTGCAAGCAAAATTAGAAACAACTATAAAAAAATATACCATTGATTTCATTGAAAATATATAAGAAACATAAAAAGACCTTAGTTAAATAGCTAGACTCTAAAAGCCTCAACAAAGTTCCTACAAAATGCATATATGATTAATGATATATGGTATATGGATTAGTTTTCTCAAAGTAATCGAAAGAAAAAAAATAACAGAGACGAAATAAACAAAAAAAAACTTTAAAATCTTAACAAAAGGTAAAAGCGAGATACCTCGTCTCTCAGGTTTATTAATCACGATAAAGACTCTAAATCTCAACAAAATTCTTCAAGTGATATATATTTGAATTCAGTTAAAAGATAAATCAAAAAAAAAAAGATAATGAATGATAATATGTTTCACAATAAACAAAAAATAAATAGATAGAAATGAAATATATTAATGATATCAGAAAATTAATGATGATATGTTTAGTATAAAGTTGAATGAAGAGTAGGTAGGAAAATGAAAAAATGTTTTTAATTGCAAACATAAATAACCATCATGTTGATGGAAAATTATTTATTGATTATATTAAAAATTGTAAGACATTAAAATTATAATGTTATGGTATATCATTAATGAAAATTGAAAAAGGTAATATCTCATTTAATGTTCTTTATATATATAAGATAAACTCATGATGGAATTATTTATTCTAGATAATGACTTTATGTGATAGATAATTTCTTTATTAATAAGTGTTACTCATTAAGAAATTTATCTCAATTTAAAAAACATTAAATGATCTTAAAATAAATCAGATCATACATTTTTATTTTGATATAAATTTCCTTTATTAAAACACGTGTATCACAAGAACACTATTAAAAAGAATTCTATACACTATCTAATTATAAAACATATAAAAGATATCATTAGAAAAATAAAAAGCAAACATCATTAAACAATTAAACTCCACCATAAACACTTAAGCGATAAACCATAAAGCTACAAACTCATTCGTTTAACTTTTTGTA
>CM058042.1:31456674-31602471 GCA_030169165.1 Centaurea solstitialis | reverse complement strand
CTTTTTGTATTGATACCATTACAAATATAAAAATTACAATAATACTCGGAGGCCCGGTGGGGAATCATCAGCGGCACACCATGATTAACATTGATGTGTTGTTAATCGATGAAATGGCACTCCTAATGTTAAACGAAATAGTGGTGTTTCATGTTGTAAAACAACACATAAGTTAAACCATTTGCAACATTTAGCAGTTATAAAGATATCAATAAATATATTAATATTGGTGTCAAATTAAAGATAATTAAAATGATAATTGATTTGGTGTAATTTTTATAATTAAAGTTTTCTTCTAGTTAAAATGATTTAGATTAAAAAAATATTTTATTTATTATTGGATTTAAAGTAAACTTTACTTTTGGTCCCTAACGTTTGCCAACGTCAAGGCATCTCGTCTCTAAACTTGGTAAATTGGGATTTGGTCCCTCACATTTGTCATTTCATAGTCCTCTTTTAAGAGACGTTAATTTTTCTATCAAGTCCAATTAGATGAGATGTATATTTATCATTTTAAACATTTTTTCTAATATTTTCTTCGATTGTAACAATTTTCTCCTTTTCTTTTGTTAGATATATATCTTCCTAAATCAACAACAAATCCTAAATCTGAAATCGCATCACCTCCATCTTTCGTCTTCAGTGTCTTACATGCAATCCTTGATAGTTGGTTACTAAAAAACTTATCGGCAGTACCATCCTATATTCCATCATCTTCAGTGTCTACACTGGCGACAAGCATCACCACCACCACTTCCATTTATTAAGACCTAAATCGCAACCCATATATCAAACATCACCTCGTCGTCGCTAGAAACCATAAAAATCCATGTATTTCTTACCGCATCTCCTTGTATTCAGTCGAGGCTATCTCAGGTCCCCGAACTTGGAAAATGAACTAGATTTCATCTTCGCCATTGCTCCAACATGGTTGAAATTTATTTTCTCCGTGTTATGAATCAAAAGCAGGTCTAGGAGTTGAGAGTGGGTGACCAATAACCTAAACATTTGGCGACGTCATGAACTATAACCCAAAGATTTCTCTAAATGTCATGAACCAAGAATGTATTTGATTGTGTTGGGGAATGAGCCATAACTTCTCTTCTCTCTTGTCAGGAACAGGGTGCATTTCTTATTGGCTTTAGTTTAAGTTTGATTTAGGTTTTAAAGTTTGTTCTTGATTTGAGGTTTGGTTTAGAGTTTCTAATTTGGGATTTAACGTTTGTTGTTAATCTAGGAAGATAAATATTTATCAAAGGAAAAAGAGAAAATGTTCAAATCGAAGAAAATATCAAAAAGAAAATGTTTAAAATGATTAAAATACCCTTCATTTAATCGGACTTTAAAAACATATACGACAGTTAGGAGGGACCAAACCTTATCGCATGACAAAGGTGAGAGACCAAATCCGATTTTACAATGTTTATACATTGAAATTGACAATGTTATGGACCAAAAGTGAAGTTTAATCTTTAAACTTAATGTTTATTTCATTTAGAAAATTTTAATATTGTATATTTCGATAATCTCAATTTATCTAGCCTAATATAACAATATGATACCCTACCAATCACGACAACTCTTCCCACCGTTATCCGAGTGATGAACCCTTGACTTTCTTGAGTGGGTGAACCATTTAATGTGGATCAAAGGCCTGCGAAATTGCGGATTTAATCGGCGGGAAAAATTGATGCAGTGTGATCCATAGGAAAGCCATATATGTTGATTTAACCTAAGGATTTCTAGGGTATTGTTTCGGATCTTCCAAGTTTATGAAGAGGTAAGATTCATGGGTATTTTGAGATATAGTATTGCTTTAGTTGTGATGTGATATTGTGGTTGTTTCTGGTATCTTTCTAGACTTAGTTTTGTCTTGAGGAGATTGGTAGAGGTTTATGCTTGTGGACCACTAAACTTCACCACTGGAAGCTAGAGTTTGGAGGTTTGGATGCAGGTTTAACTTTAACTAGCAAAGTGAGTTTCAAGTTATTTTATAAAACTTTTGTACATGCTAAAAATGTCTATTTTGGAGCTTTTAAGTGTTTTTCATGAGATCTATCAATTTTTTTTTGTTTGGTGAAATTTCATTTTTGTACGTATGATTTTATAAAATCTTGAGAAATTGTTAAATTTAGGCTCTTGGGTTTTTGATAAATAAATTATAAAATGTGCATCCTTGATTCATTGCATTTATGAATTTTTTTTGATGATAAATGCATTTTGGTGCATTGATTTTTATAAATACCTAAAAAGTACATTATTGATTATGAGTAATTTTGAAAATATAAAGTATATGATTCTCGATTTTATTTTTACCAATAATAGGTTTTTAAAGTATACTTTTGGAGCATATATTTGCATTAACATTACTTAAATGAATTTGATTACTTATGTTGACTTCTTTTAAGTAGTCAATTACGTGTGAAATATATTTGGTTGATTTTGACTCAATTGAGTTTGGGGACAATTGTTTGGTTTAAATTGTTCAATGTTGAGTTTTAGACGTGACTTGCATACATGGCATAGGTATTGATATTACATGTTTCGAGTGTGTTGGTCATTTAATTGAAATTATATAATTTAGATATAATATATAGGATCCATATGTATATGAGACATATTGTGAAGATAAACTCATTTAGAATCAGACTCGTGGCCCAATGAATTGTTGATGCCATTTGGTATTGTGGAGGTTGCATAATATGATATTTTGAGACCAATGGATCGATGTTTGTTGTTTAAGTGATAAGTTTTGATGTTCTCATTTATAACTTCTAATGATGATCACTAAGTCAATGATTAGGAAAACTTGTGGTGGTACTCATATAAGTTGTATAAGGGGCTAGCGTCTTGTAGTGGTAGTGTCACAAATACCGTTGACTTTTATGTTTAAGGCTCATCTAGGTGACGAGTAGGAATCATGGTCGCCTTAAAGCTTATGGTGGTACTTGTTGGAATCATATACATAGTTAAGGTCTTGCGGTGGTACTTCGTAGAGTCGTATGAAAATCCTATTGACTTTGAGAGAATTGTGATAATGTTGATGTACAAATTATGGGCAACATTCGATAGATATGGGCCTCCCCTGTCATAGAAAGATGTGGTTTTTAGATATAGATCATTAACCATGTTTTTTATGTTGTTTTGGATATGAATTGTTACCCATAATTTGTGGATTTGAGTATTATACCTCGTCGTTATTTTGGTGTTTTCGAGGATAGTTTATCCCCGCTTCCAAGGATAGTTTATCCCTACTTTCGGTATTTGAGTGTTGGTCATTGAGTTTAACCATGCTTTCATGTTTTGAGTGAGTCTTAGGTTTTCATTTCTTTTAGTTTTACCATTTTATATAAATAAGATGAAAAACTGATTGAAATCACTCCTTTAAGCTTAACCATTTTTCTAATTGGCATGTGTATTAGGTTCTTGTTGATGAACGATAATAATGACACTATGGTGAATAAAGTGCTAGTTAGACGATAAAAAATGATTAGCTATTTAGGGATGTCTATTGTATTTTGGAGTTGGCGATAGTTAATGGATTATAGTAACACTTACCCTCACCTTGACTTTGTGTAAGGTTTTATTTGTACTTTGTGGATGTTAAACCTTGGATTGTCTTGTTGGAAGTCAAGTGTTGACCTTTACAACATAATCTATTTGTTATAAGTTTTTTAAATTAGTTGTTGGAAGTCAAGTGTTGACCTTTACAACATAATCTATTTGTTATAAGTTTTTTAAATTAGTAGTTTGTCTTTGGATTTTAGGGTGCTACAAAAAAATCTCATAAATCAAAAAAGATTAAAAAAAATAAATAAAAAACCCAAAATGTCCCCAACTTGAGTAAGCTTTTCTAAAAAAGTTATTTAGATAGAACAAACCAAATAAAATGACAACATCCGGGACCATATCTGAAACAAAGTGGCTACTACGTTGACCAAAAGAATAATCAGTTCAGAGTCTCGATATTGAGTGGAAACCATGGAGTAAAAGTATCATTTACTTCTTTTATATCATATATTTAAAAGATATATTGCTAATTATTCATTTAGCTTTTGTAATTATATCAAATATTTTGTTTTTTCATCCATTTTTAACCAAATTACAGAACTCACACAATAGTGGTCTGCAACTTTCTAAAATTTGTTATTTTACAAAGATATATTACATCAAAATGTAACATTCTAAAATTTGTTATTTTACAAAGATATATTACATCAAAATGTAACATATAACTTGTAATACCTATTTACGCATATATGTAGCAGTGACTTTTACCAACCATTTTGATTTAGACGGTGTTGAAATCAGTTGTATGGAAACTTTGAATCAAAGAAAAGATATCATTTAATTTTGTTAAATTGTGCTTTTATGTAGGGGTGTAAACGAGTCGAACCGAGCTCGAGCTCGACAGGGCTTGAGCTCGGCTCGAGACTTTATGTTAAGCTCGAGTTCGACTCGATAGCTCAATGAGCTTTCATACTTCAAGCTCGAGCTCGATTTGTGAAAGAAACATTATAGCTCGAACTCGGCTCAAAAAGCTCGGAAGACACATATTTAGGTTATTTTGATATATGGTCATAATATATACATAATATACATAATATACATAATAATATAAAAAAATATATATGCTAGCTCGATAAGAACTCGAGTCAACTCTTAAAAGCTCGAGCTCGGCTCGTTAAATATTCGAGCTTGTTTTTTGGGCTCGAGCTCAAACTCGATAACGTTCGACTCGAACGAGCCGAACGCTTGAGTTACTCGATAAAAGCTCGACTTGTTTACAACTCTATTTTTATGTCTTCTTCAGTATTATGTGTCCAACAATATTTTATAGTCATGTTCATGCCAAAATCAATTACTTGCAAATTTGGCATCAGTGCTAACTTTTTGAAGCAATGAATGAAACAAGGGTAATCTTGCAATATAATTCAAAGATAAGTTATTACAAATATGGTATTAGATGATGATTAACAATTTTTCCCCATTGAAAAAGGCACTTTGTTTCGTTTAATTAGTCAAAACCAAAAAATATGTTACACATTATGACATTTTAATTTGTCATCATATAAGATGTGACATTTTTACTTTATTTCAAGACATTTTTGAAAAATTCACGTTTTATACTACAAAATTTAAGCGGTATCAGTTTGTAGTATAAGTTTTTTAATTACGTTTAGCTATCATCCATTAAACTTTGGATTTTAATAAATTTTAATTCTTTTTAATAATTAAATCATTAAACAAAAGTTGGCAATTATTTAACAATTAAGTTTTCTTTTAATTTTTTTTTTGACAAAAGTTTTCTTTTAATCGACCAACAAGAAAATGCAATTTTCATTCAGGTGCTTTAAAGTCACAAACGTGTATTACCACTATTCATAAAGGCCTTGTCATTGTTTATATCTTTTTTTATATTCATCAATATTATCTTTTAGTATTATTGGTAGTGATACGGAGTTTACATACATACATACATATTATATACATATATATACATACATACATATTAGGGGAATGTTCAATCAAGAAGCATGTCAATTTAAGAAAAAATGAGGAGCAATCTCAATGACTCATCTCGCGGTTACGGTGGACGTAATCACGGAGGATTGACGCGATTCATAGGAGGGTAGAGATTATTAAAGGGGGACCGGTCAAAGCCGCCTTTATTGACCGAGATGAGTGGTTGAGATTGCTCCTCACTTTTTCTTAAAAAAGTTATATTTTTTGTATGAACCTCCCTCTACATATTATATATATATATATATAGGGTTTACATATATTACACTGAGGATTCTATAAGAGACTTAAAATTGATTAGAATCCTAGGAACCATCACAATATGACACGGGTCATGACTTATTCATCATGAATATGATATTTATTATGAATGTTATCATATATTCATTCTAAATGTATGGTTTATGAATGTGTTATTCAATATGCATATTCACGATTCTGGATGGGATACTTGATCAGTTGTGGATGATACTTGGATTCTTAGTTTTGGATTATTAACAGAACTTTCCGATCTCTCCCTCTTTGTCTCTCTCATTAAATACACACACATGGGGGCCTAATCAAATGAGAATTAGGTAGTTTGAGATAATCGTGAGATCTAATTCCAGGTAATTATTTAATTATATTAATTGTTTTTTGGGTGGTCTTTTTGGGACTGTATTTTTGACTTTCTTGGGGGAGTTATTATTATTATTTTTTATTACGAGAATGTGACAAACTTTTTTGATGTACAAAATCACATGTGATTCACATACAAAAAATATATGATTCACGTACAAAATCACATATGATTCATGCGACTTTAAGACACATCCGATGTAGCTCTATCCAATTTTTTCCGTTACAGTAAAATTACATGTGATTTCATCCGTTAGCGTTCTCGTTTGAAGATTTCTCTCTCTCTCTCTCTCTCTCTCTCTATATATATATATATATATATATAAATGATCATGTGAGAATGATATCTTTTTAAAAGAATACGAGAACCAACAAAAATCATAGATGATTTTGTATTAAATTTTGGAAAAGGCCATGAGAATGACTTTGACTCCAAATTGCAAAGTCCCGCCAAATCATGTATGATTTTGTACATAAATCATACATGATTTTGTTCGTTCTTGTAGTATCTTAAATAGATATCATTCTCATTTGTACCCACCCCTATATATATATATATCATTATCATAACATAAAATTTTAATAATACAAACTATTGAACATACTAAAAAATGTCGAATCCTAAACCCGCATGGCCATGCCAACTCTAGCACAAAATACTATTTTGTTGTGTGAAATCGTAAGGCAAACTCTAATAACATGCAAGTATATATGTAAACACTTAATGAACAACGAATTTAGATATAATATGCATCAAAATCATACCCTTAGTCACTAATTCAACCCAACAACATGTTTGTTGTTTCTTTTCTCAAATCAATGGCTTTCACGCATCTCGTTATGGTTCATAAAAGGTTACGTTAGTCGGCTAGTGTATAAAAATCCAAAGATTTCACATATTTTAATAAGGTTTAGAGTTTGACGATCATCTTATTGTAAGTTATAATTGTTCTTATACATATTTTATAAAAAAAAACTAGCCTGCTATTCCATCTAACATTCAACAAGTTCTAGAAATTCTTGACTTTGACGTACATAGAGCCAAAATTACGTTACAGACTCCTAAATTTATATAGCAAACATCATGGGCGGGACCTATATTGGTGGTTATGGTGACACATGCCACCATATCGTTCATCTGCAGTAAGGTAAAAAAATAGGTTTGTGAAAAATGCAACTGTATCGTTTTAAATGGTGCAATCGTGAATCAACCAAGAACACTGTTGAAATCAACCAAAAAACTAAAAAAAGTCCTTCAAATCCCATAGCCAAAACTTTAAAATCTTTGGAAATTATGCTAAATTTTTTTTTAATCTCTCAAAACAGTGGAACCAGGCTTAAAACAAACAACATTGAACATTGACAAAAAGATGAAGATACGTTGATAAAAATGTTATAAAAAAATTGTTGGGTCCTCCTATGATAAATATTCCGACTTCTCTAAGAACATATTACATAGCTTATTTCAAAGAACACGTGATTTATATGAAGTTTTATAAATAAGACAAAAGTTTTCTATTTTCATGGCAGCACCGTAAACAAATTTGCTTAATAACATGGCCTTTAGCCCTTAAGCCCTTTTTCTCAACTCAATCTACACAAGGATATGTTCTTTGACATCATATGCTATTAAACCCCTTTAATCTAAAGATTTAACATAAAGATCCCACTTTTAATCCTTGATTTTTTGCTTAAATTTTATGTTGTCAATTTCTCTTTGTTCTTGAATTCTATGTAACACCCCCATAGCCTACAAACACCTCCTCTTAGGGACTAATCACGTTATATGAAGTTTGCCCCACCATCCTAGCTCTTTGATATCATTTGTAACACTTAAAGCCCAAAACACCACATTAGGGGTTATTTGGCCGTTGCTGAATGGTTTAGTAATGAATGATTAAGGGGGTCAGAATGATTAAGAGACTCTTACAATATAGTGCAAAATGAAATATGACGTTCTGGCGCTAAATGGTTAGGGTAACCTCAGGCTACAAAATCATTTAGAGGATTTTAGAATCATTAAAAGACAATCATTTTTTTTTGCCAAACAAGATTTACCTCTTAACGAATCAAAGACGGCCTCTTAATGAAACTGTTAATAGGTAAATAAATAACTTCTTAAGCAACTAATTTCATATTCAACTTAAAATTATGACGAGAGTTATTATTTACCAACAACTTTAACTTTAGAGGAAAAATTACCAACCTAATTTTATATCAGTTTTATATCAATCAATTGTTAAGAGACTTCCACTAAAGATCCCAACTTTAAAGTGTGTTACAATCATCTTGCTTGTATAGTATATTCTTAGTCGGTGAACTTGCTTCTTTTTTCCTTGACATCTTTAGTCCTTCTTTTACAATTTCTCTTACAAAGATCCCAACTTTAAAGTGTTACAATCATCTTCAATCCTTTAAAAAATTAACAAAATATTTTATTCAAAGTCATCTTTTCGGATTATATATAATAACCAATAACTTTGACCAACTTTAATTTATCATCACTTTTAAGAATATTTTAAATAAACCATAAGGTTATGACTTACTGGTTAAGACTTATAGGAGAAGTGGCTAATCAACCCTTCTACTCCAGGTTCGAATCCAGGCTCTTCCAGAATGTGGCAACTACGGATTAACTCAGGGCAACATGCCTTAGCTGTCGATGAACCTTGCTGGGATTAGTCATGACAAAGCCTTTAATACCCTTCAAAAAAAATATATTTTAAATACCCATTTTTTTAAATTTAAATTATTGTTTCGAACGGTTTAATATAGTTTTATTTTGATTATATGTAGGGTTGTGCACGGACAGGGCGGGGGGGGGGGGGGGGGGGAACGAGAAAACCGATCAGGTTTCGGGGATGAGAAACACCCCCTGTATATGGGAATCGGAGTTCGGGTTCGCACGGGTTCGGGGTAATTCGGGTGGGTTGCGGGTTTAAGGGTGCATCATTTGCCATGCAAATTATGAGAAAAATGCCATGAAAAGAAAAATTGCCATGTAAATTGCGACTCATCAATCTCGTCAAAATGGTTATATCATTGCATTTACATGTAAATTGCATCATTGTGTTGCCATGTAAATTGCCATCATGTTATGTAAAAATTTAAATTGCCATCATGCCATGTAAATTCATAAATTGTATCAGCATTTGCACTTTGTGTTCATTTAAACACAATAATATTAAATCAATGGATCAATAAAATGGCAAATTTAATGATTTAAACACAATAATATTAAACCAAAGACACATTCAAGTTTTAAATGATAACGATGTATTTAGGGTTTAGGAAAACATTTAAAAAATTGACTGATTTATAAATATTTCAGGTATCGGGTTGGGGCTCGGGATGCTCGGGGAATTAGGGTTGGTCCTAGTCGGGTTTTTCGGTTTTTTCCAATAGGGTTGGGTTATGCACAGCCTTAATTATATGAAACTGAAAGCATAGTGTTTCGTTCTTGTAAAACTATTTTCAAACTTGTATATTTGTTCAATATTGATGAGTTGATCATGACCTAGTGTAACACCCCAAAAAATGGGGCTAACAAAAACCTTAAATGAAAGGTTGGTACAAATAAGACGCCAAGGCGTGAGCTTAACCCGATAACTAAAATAATAGTAACTGTCAAAAAAAATACATGAACATAATTTAACGGGAGAGGAATAACAATTAGCTAAACCATCTCCTGACTAAGGGAGGGATCCTATGAAGAATTATCATCAAAAATCGGTTAAGAGTCCAAAGGTCCGGCCCCCATGAGCATCCCCTGATGCTCGCCTCACACACTTAGACCTGCTTGCTACTACAACCTGTAATACACATCGACACCAAACAAGTGTTAGGCCAAAAGAGCCTAGTGAGTTGTACCAAGCAATACAATACATATAGCATCACGTAGAGACTTACAATATATATGCGAGTATATAAAATGAACATGAATAAGTATACTTATATGTTTTATCTTTTATCTTCGGAAACAGTGGGAGCGACCCACTTCTACCAACCAATATCCTGACACTCGTTACTTCCAAACACCCCGATGCCGAATTTAGCATGACATCATCCACTGGGGCCCGCACACCTCGGAGCCACCCGAGATACCGGCGACATAGGTGCGTACCTATTTTAGTACCTCCCAAGACTGTTTGGTGTGGACATATTGTGTTGGATCGTCCATCCTTATTTATATAGCCGCGTATCCGTCACCAGTCCCATCATTCTTTACTTTCAAACACCTCGATGCCATTAACATGGCACCATCAACTGAGGCCCATACACCTCGGAGTACCCGAGAGTCGGCGACATAGGTGCGTACCTATTTCAGTACCTCCCAAGACTGTTTGGTGTGGAAACATGGTGTTGGATTTGCTTAACTATACATACACTTTATATATTTTCACCCGGTCTAAGAGACCATACCATACCATACGATATCCAAGTTACATACCATCGGAGGTCTCATGACCTTCATTCTCTCGTATATCATGCATCATATAAATACGTTAATTTGGTTCACACATCACGAGCATACGACATTCTATTCAATACATCCATATAAGCATCATAAACTCATACAAGCATGATTAATCTCAAACCTAACAATTTAGGTACTCCATCCATATTGACACTTATTTACACAAATCAAGCATAGCATGTCAAACCAAACAAGGTGATATGTATCCAGTTTTAACAAAGGTTTTAGAAACTCACCTTGAGGCTTGTAAAGCCAAAAGCCCCAAATCTATGAAACCCTAGTTGGGTGATTTGGATGAACACCTAAACTGATAAGAAATCAAACCCTAGATTAGTTCTTAACTTTCATCATGTATACGAGATCTATACTCAAAGCTTGAATAAAACTTACCCACTCGGATCTTGAACAAAACCCTAGAAAATGGAGAGACTCTTCAACAATGGTAGATGGAAGCTTGAGATGCAGGAGATGAAGACTTAGCCACTAAATCTTGTTAGCTTGGTGATGATTTAACCTTGAAATCACTTGGTAATAGAGCATTCATGGCTCTAAAATCGCCTCCAAAGAAGAGAGAAGAAGAGAGATGAAGTTTTGAGTGAAAATGAGAAGAAAAGGCTGAAAATCGGAATTTAAGACCTGCACCCCGTATGCTATAGTGATAGGCGATAGTGACAGTGTCACAATCGCTGTCATAATCGCATAAGTGCACCAAGGCAAAACCACTTGTGCGATAGTGCCATGCTATTGTGCCATACGGCACAATCGCGGGCACAATCGCGGTGGTAGCCCCATGCTATTGTGCCATATGGCACAATAGCGGGCACAATCACGAAACTCGTGCCGAGGCCAAAATCTAACTTTTCACATTTTTGAAGTTTCTTTGCCTAAAAGGAATCCAACTATAAGTTAAAACTAGCCCTTTAGATAAATTTTCCTTATAAAAAGAGTGGGATTACTTCGGGGTTAATCAATCAAAATTTACGGGTGTTACACCTAGAAGCTTATTTTAATTTTTTCTTATTAAAATGAGTTATATATCTAGTATGGTTGGTCAAAATCTTTCTTGTAACTACCTAAGTATCTATTACAAAAGACATTGTAAATTTTTAATGACAAAAATAGCCTAACAAGTAACAATAGCCTATAATACCGTATAATGGTGTTTAACATGTATTTTAGTTGGTAAAAGGATAAGATAATTTTTCTTGAATACAAGAATAGAAGAAAGTTCCTATTTCGATCTCAAGCAGCCTTAGCCTCTGTAACACCCGTAATTTTCGGATAACACAACTTCGGGCCAATGTTGAAATGAATCTTTTAAGTTAAATATGAAAAATAGGACTTTAGATTAAATCATAGATTTTATGGTCTTGTATGATGGGAAATTGAAATACGAGTCCAACGGTTCTTCTTGGAGCGAAAATGGAGTTAAAACCAACAATTTGGGTCAAAGCTAAAGTGACAGCTAAAGTGCCACATGGTCACTTTGGATGGGCACTTTAGCTGCTAGTGTACCGCCACCTTGAAGGCAACTTTGAGGGCACGGGCTAAAGTGACAGCTAAAGTGCCACATGTGTCACTTTGGATGGGCACTTTAGCTCCTGGGCACTTCAAATACGGGATTTTGGCCTCTTTCTTCATTTCTTCATATCTTCCTCTCTACAACTCCGAAATAGTTGATTCTTTTTGCTATGCTCTCCATTTTCCAAGCTCTTCAAGACCCCATTGATGGATTGATGTTTAAGGTAACAAGATTTGGTAGCTAGATCTCCTCTACCTTCATCTTCTCCACCTCTCACCTTCAAAACCTCCATTGTTGGATTTTTGTGCTTCTCCATTTCTAGGGTTTGTTCAAGATCCTACTAGGTGAGCTTATCTAAACCTTGTTGGGTTGTTTTAACCTATGTGTTAGGAGTTATAAACTAACATAGAGTTCCAATTTACTTGATTTTAGGTTTTCCCACATTTTGACCTAAATATTGGATTTGGGGGTTTTGGTTACAAACTCTCAAGGTGAGTTCTCTATATGGTTTTAAAGTATAGATCTAGTGTTGTATGATGTAGTTATGGAACTAATCCAAGGTATTAACTCATTATCAGTTTAGGTGTTCACTCAAGCTTTAAGCTAAGGTTCTTGGTGAAAATTGGGGCTTTTGGCTTTACGAGCCTCGAGGTGAGTTGCTAAAACCATTTTGTTAAAACTGAGAGCACATCATCTTGTTTGATTTTACATGTCTTGCTTGATATTTGTGGATAAATGTGGTCTTGGATGAAATGCCTAAATTTCTAGATTTAGGATTTGCCATGAAATGAGTAAATGACGATTCTTGTATGAATGGCTTGGTTGGATTATTATACATGGAGTAGATTATCGTATGCCATTAGTGTATGAGTTAAACCCATGTGATTACATGACGAATGTGTTTATGAGAAATGCGTGTTATTATGTATGCCATGGATTGATGCAAAGGAATTGAATCCCGAGCATGTTGGCTTATATGAAATGAACCAAAGTATTGAGACCTTCAATTATGTTTATATTATATAACTAAAATGTTATGGAGCACCGCTAGTCAAAAAGCGGGATGCTATTGGTCACTAGTCAAAAAGTGGACCGGGACGTCACTAGTCAAAAGGTGAGTACCCATATTTTACGTATACTTGAATTGGACAAGGTGACACTAGTCAAAAGGTGTACACTGTGTCGTTTTTGAAAAGAGATTGATTTAAAGTGGCACTAGTCAAAAGGTGTGCACTTTCAAGTTTACACGAGTTCGACTCAGTCTTGGGTGGCACTAGTCAAAAGGTGTGCACCTATGTCCCTCGCCATTCGTGTGGCCGCGAATGTGCCTGGCCTCTGAGGTTGTCTATTTGAGTCTTCGTAGGAGGACGACAACGGGGTGTCTCGACTCTGAGGTGTAACTTGTTTGGCGAAAGTGGGTCGCTCCCACGGTTTTTAAAGATAAAAGATAAACCGGTTTAACATGCTACCTTTTGGTTGTTAATATACTCTTGTATATCCCACATGTCTTAACATGCTTTTATATGTATGATATTATGTTGATACAACTCACTAGGCTCCTTTAGCCTAACACTTGTTTGGTGTCGATGTGTCTCTCAGGTACTAGGGACGCGGTTCCTAAGTAGGCTTGGGATTAGAGCGAGCATGGGGGGCCGTTGGAGAGACCGGTCCTTGAGACCGCAAGTTTGACCGTAGAGCGATAACCCTTTTGTAGTCTTCTTCCTAATAGGAACTAGACTAGTCAGTTATTGTATTTATTCATTCAATTACAAACGTTGTAATTATACATTACTTATACCCCTGTTTTTGGGAAGAGCTCGCGCTATGGCGTACATTGTATCACTAACTTTTTATTAAATGAAAGTTTTTGTTTACCCTAAATTTTGGGGTGTTACAGCCTCAACCGTTTTGAATGAGCCAAAAAATATAGCCACGAAGGAGGATGGACGTAGTTACAAAGACTTTAGTAACACATGTCTAAAGGAGTTTAATATGATCGAGAGAGCAATGGACCTAATAAATTGGATAAGGAAATTGTAAAGTTGTTAGAAACTGCAAGTGTTATGGGGATCAGAATTGTTGGTCCCAAGTAGGTGACCTTCAAGTAAGGATAGTGTTTGGGATTATAGAAGGGGGGGTTGAATATAATCACACAATTTTCTCACTTTTAAATTCTTGTTTTATAAACAATATGAATTTACAGATTGTTGCGGAAATAGAAAAGACAATTAGTCTAGACTAAACAATCTAAGTTCTTTCACTATGCACTAAGTGAGAAGAGAATAAAGAAGGAAGATAGAGGGGATAAGAGAGAAAGGACTTGAGTATTTTAGGATGAAGAAGAAGTATGGAGAACATCTCTTCACGTCCTATTTATACTCCATGCATTAAATGCATGCAGACCTACTATTGTGACGTGTCACAATGTGAGTGGTCTGTTGTACTATTTACTATAAACAAATACTCTTTGCATGGTGTGCAAAAGAGGATGTTTGTAAACAGTTGCCTTATGGTCTGATAAGTACGGAGGGAACAGTAAAGTAACTGCCCTTATGTACTATTGTGTCAGAAAAGGCGAGTTATCCTTTTGTGCATTAGACTAAGACATTGTTCTAATCCTTCAGGATCAGGATACTGATCAGTGACTAGATTCCTGAAACTAGGGAAGTTCAGGGTCACGCGTATCCTGATGAATCTTCAGGATGTCATACGATAGTGAACAGACTGCTATCACTGAGTTCCGTCTTCAGGTCACGAGCATGCTGTTCCTGTCATCAGCTATTTCTTCGACGTCGCTGATGGTTCTTTGTGTATGATCTTAATGTCTTCAGGAGGAGGTCTTCACTTCAGTGGACAGGATCAGTAGACTGCAGAACTGACTCGTTAGTCTCCTGATCCTGATCCTGAAATCTATAAAATTAAGTTACAGCATAAGTAACATGGAATAACACTGAACAGACTCAGTGATAATTCCTCAAGCTATAACAGAAGTAAAAACCTATTCACTAAGTAAAGATTCAGGATCATTATCATTTCATCAGGTCTTAGGAAAGCTGGATCAACAATCTCCCCCTAAATGATAATGATAAGACAATAGAGTAATTGTCTTAATCTAGAAAAGTTAGAAATAAATCTAAGTCTAGAACTAAACAGTAGGAAATAGAACTCATAAAGGTACATGTCCCATTTACTGTTTTGAGGGATCTTTTTCAGTACTATGATGGAATGAAGTACAATGCACTGAATTGCATTCTCATTAATCTCATTAAAATATTACAAGAGTAAGGAAAATACAATAGTACATGACAGAAGTACTGAAAGAAAAAATTACAAGACAACTAACTATCAGATTCTTCGCTAATGTATTCAGTCTTGACGCAAACAGGAACAGGAGTTTCGCTGAAGGCAAGTCTGTGATCAAGTATAGCTCTGACAGTGCGGATGATCTCTTTGTTGTCTGGATTTTTCTTATCTTGTTGTGCAGTGAAGAGAACTGTCAAAAGATGTTCATAGGGCGCTATGTGTAGCTCACTGAAGCGCTGAAAGCGTAGGATTGAGTTATTGCTAACACATATGCCATGAACGGGTTCTCTGATTACTTGTCCTTCAGATAGAGAGATTCCAGGAGGGAATGAAAGATCAAGCATCGAGAGGTCCAGAGGTTTAACAACCATTCTGGGAAGACAGGGAGTTGGTCTTCTTGTAGAGGTGCCTGCAGATCTTCGAACAGGCTGCTGAGATGAGAGTGGAGAGTGATGGAGCAGGTCATCAGGTATTTCGGTTGTCCTTCTGATGCGAGCAATAAGTCCTTCAATGACTTCTTCTACTTCAGCCCGATAGTTCTTGTTGGCTTTAGGAAGCAGGGATCTGATTTCGTTCCACTCTGACAAGTTGTAGCGATCTAACTTGTCCAGAGTGTGCTCTACGTCCTTTACTCCAGAGCGTTTGACTGTGATCCAGGTTTTACCAGGATTACCTTTCTTGCCTCTTGAACGGCGAAGATGGATACCTGAGATGGCAGCACCATGCTTTCGGAGGTGTAACCGATCTCTGCACCAGTCAAGCTCAGCATTCACTTCTCCAGTCTGTATTTCAGCATTTTTGTTGAAGACCTTCAGAACAGCCTTCTGTGCAAGGATAGGATCTGCACTTATTTCAGCATCTTCATCTACAAAATCCGATGCAAGCCTTCGAGCGGCTTGGGCAGAGAGGAAAGCTTCCTTCTGCTTCTTATTATGCTCTAGTTGAGCCTGTACAGCCTCGTTGTACTCCTCCTGCGAGAGATAGGCGAACTCAGAGTCACAAGAGGTACGAAGAGGGATTTTTACTCTTGTACTCTCGAGTCGCTCTATCACGGCGTCTAAGCGCCCATCCCTGTCAATGGCAAAGGAACTGTCAGGGTAGTTTTCACCTTCAGATCTAGGAGAGTTTGAGGGAGGTGATCTGGGTGAAGAAGCAGGGGTAGAGAAGTCATCAGAGATGAATTCATCATCTGATGAAAGGCATATGGTTTCAGGGGTGGCTCGGATTTCAGGGGTTCGGGATGAAGAGGCTTCTTGGTTGAAACGGGTTGTAGGACGGGTAGAAATGGTTTCTTGGTTAAGGGGTGTGATCCTGAAGGTCATTTTAGCTAGTTCAGCTCTGGTCTGTTCATTGGGACTATTCTCCATTAGGCGAATAATGTCACCAGTGACAGAGCCAAAGTTGACATCGTGAGTTTCAGGATCGGCTTGGGTATTAGGTTCAGGTTCAGGGTGATAGGTGAGTTCAGGAGTTGGTTCAGGAGAGGGTAGTTTGGGAGGTTGGTAGATAACCATTTGAAGGTTATTAGGAGGGGAGTCTTCAGGTGAGGAATCTAGGGTGATGGTTTCAGGGGTTGGTTTGGATTTAAGAAGAGTAGAAATAGGTTGGTTATCAGAGGAAGAGGGAGAGGATGGTAGTGGAGACATACCAGAGGCATCAGGGTTCTCCCCCCTGAGGTTGTGCGAGCCCTGGAATGGGCGCAGAGGCAGCAGGGACCTTCTCGACGAAGATGTCATCGTCTGCATCATCATCATCTTCATCATCATCACCGTCTTCATTATTCCCCCGTCTTCAGTGGTTCTCCAGTTTGTGGAGGGGGAATAGGCAGAATGGTCTCGGGGCTGTCTCTCCCCCTCAGCAGGTGCCTGAACTAAGGCAGCTGTTGAGACACTCCTTTGGAGGAGAGAGGCCATGTCGCCGAGGACTTTGCGCTGGATGAATGATGAGGAGATCAGGGACTGCAAGACCTCCCTGTCCGCCGTGGTGAAGGATGGAGGCGGCGCAGGAGCAGAGGTGAGGGCGTTGACAGCAGAGGAGAGCCCTTGCACCTGCTCCTGGATGGCGCGAATGGCAGCTTCCTGAGCATCCAACCTCTGAACCACCGTTGATTGGAAGGTGGTGAGAGAGTTGGTGCTGTTGATGATCTCTGTGGAGAGCGCAGGGAGAGCCGAGGCCTTCAGGTCATCAATGGATGCCTGAAGGTTGGTGGAGGAGGAGGCAACTTGAGACACCTTGTCGTGGATGTTATCCAGACAAGGGATGGACAGGGTGACGGCCGTGGGCGGCGGAGTCGCGGCGATGGCGGCAGCAGTGGCACTGGCGGCGGCGGCTTCAGCAGCGGCTGCAGCAGCTTTAGCAGCAACAAGCTCCTGTTGTAAGGACTGGAGCTGTACTGAATGCTCTTCCTCCTTCTGCTGGAGGGCAGTGCGGGCCTCATGCAGGTTCCTCTCAGCGGACTGCCTGCGGAGTTCAGCTGTGTTCAGCTGATGCTCGGCATCCGTGAGAACGAAGTCGTTGAAGGGGTCATCCTGATGAAGATGCCCTTCAGAACCTGCTCCTAAAGAACCTGTAGACAGAGTAGCTAAGTGAGCACTAGAAGACTCATTAGCTTTCATAGAAGAAGTAACAGTAATATATTGCTTAGAAATATTACCTGAGGCTTGGAGGGTATCAGGATGATTACCCACCAGATTCTCTGAGGGTTCGAGTTGAACCACCTCAGGTTCTTGTGTAACAGGGGCAGATGTAGAAGTATCTGCAGTGGAAGAATGTTTAGACAAAGGGGATGGTTTATTAAAGAGATGGGGCAGGGTAATGTAATATTTCTTACCAGCCGCCTGCGTCTTTTTCTTTTGCGCCCTAGCTTTGGCGCGTTTTGTAGGAGGTGGAGGAGTAGCAGAGGATGGTTGGGGGCGCTTCTGGAGCGCAGAAGTTGTGGTTGCAGCTGGGGAAGTCAGTATTGGGTTAGCTACTGACATAGCATGCATAGAAGTAGAAGAATGAGGTTTGGAAGAGATGATAGAAAACGTACCTGTGGTTGGAGAGGTGGCTTGTTCAGCATCCTGTTCCTGAACTTGTTCAGGAACGACCAGGACGTCAGAGAGAGGGACGTCGTCAGGATGGTAAGCAACCTGGTCCAGGAACCTAGGCCCGAGGGCGTAGTTGTTGGAGTTCCCGACCTTGGGGTAGTTTTCCCCCATATGCAGCTCCAGGACGGCTGAGAAAAACCTGGTGAAGGCAACGTTGGCGACCCGATTCTTACTTCGGACCTTCTTCACCATGTCGTCCCAGATGGAGCGAGCATAGTCGAACTCGCGATTCTTGATCGCAGAGTAGACCATCTGCTGAATAACCATCGGGAACTGCTCCGTGCTCCCTGTTTTGCCCGATAAGCACAGGCCAAACGTGTTCCATATATAATAGAACACGGCGTTTAGTCCTGACTTATGGATAGTGGCACCTGTCTTCGGTAGCAGGACGCCTTCCTTGTTCACAGGCCATCTGTAGCCTATGGCGTCCAGAAACTCGACGATCTCGTCGGCGGTGGGGACAGGAGGGAAGCGCTTCTTCTTGGGGAAGTTCAGCACGTTCCTGAGGGTTCCAAAACCAAAGGAAATTATGTTTTCCTTGATTTGGAACTTGATGACCTCGCGCAGGACACCTTTTGTGTTCTTCTCCTTGGCCACAGTGGCAGTGGACCACAGTTGTTGCAGCATGGGCTTGTTTGGCTTTGGGTCCAGAGTGAAAGCCGTCCTCAGCGGGCTGCGGAGAAGGAAGTCTTTTGCAGGAATCAGATATTCCTTGCCTTCAGGGATATCAAACAGACCAACAACGTTGTTCTGTTTGAATTGGACGTCATGTTGAGGAATGACGATAGGCAAGCTCTCAGTAGCTTGCAGAGGAGTGGCCTCAGAGGAGAGCTGGGCATCCAAAGATGTGGATGTAGTAGCAGCCATCCTGTTAAACATAAAAATAACATATATGGATGATTAAGAGTCCAAAATATGCATTTTTCTTCATTTTTCAATGAACACAAAGTATGTTCATAAAAATGGTGAAATCCTTTATACATAGAATAGATTAGATACCAAAATACACAAAAGGAATGTGTTTTGGTATTAAAAAGAACTTCTATTTTGATGAATAGATATCAAAATAGGAGTTTATGACTGTTCTTAAAAGAAATAAGAAAAATCATTCTAAACAGTTTTAACAAAAAATCTTAGAAGATTTTGGGAAAACTAAGATCAAACGAAGTGATCTTAGGGTTTTTGGAAAAACGTTTACCAAAATAAGTTGTTTTTAAGGAAGAATATCAACTTAGATTGTGGAAAGAACATAAGAACATTAGGAAACTTACGTTGATCTTGTTAGAGAAGTGGTAAGTGTGTGTTCTTGGTGTTCTTGAGAATGCAGATTCTTGCTTTTTTCTTGCTTGAATGCTTAGAGAGTATTATGTGAGCGTAAAGAGTGAAAAGGATTACGAATGAGGTTTTTATACCTCGTGGTAGGAGAGAGAAAATGGATGAGAAGAGAAAGAGCGGCTAAATTCAAACGTAATGATGAAAAAGAAGCTCGACGCGCGTTCACGCGCCTGACACACGTAGTGGAGAACAGGAAACGTCCCATTACGTGTCAGTGCAGATGAAAGGTTTGTTTTATTTGAAAAACTAAAAACCACCTTTTCAGGGGATGATTCCATTTTGGTGAAAGATATGTTTTATTGGAATCAGAGTACTTATCAGATAAGTACTGTTTTGGGAAAATCCTCTTATCACATTTAATGCGATAAGGTTTCAGTAGCAGAGGGAAGAAATACTTACCTGAGAATCATCAGTATTCGGATATTGAACAAAGATTTTGTAAGCACTGAATAGAGTCATCCTCTGAAGAAGAGTTATTCAGGAGTTGTTAATAAAAGAGGTCCTGAGAGAATATAAAGACTTTAACAACTGTTTGTCCTGAGAACTTCTATTCTTCAGGATTTAACATCCCAAGTTCACTGAGGAGCATATTAAAACGCGTCACATCCAGTGGTTTGGTAAAGAGGTCAGCAAGCTGATATTCAGTAGGGACAAATTGGAGTTCAATATCACCATTCATCACATGATCCCTGATGAAGTGATATCTCACTTCAATGTGCTTTGTCTTAGAGTGTAAGACAGGATTGTTAGCAATGGCTATTGCTGAAGTGTTGTCACAGTAGATAGGAATTTTGGAGAGTTGTATGTCATAGTCCTGAAGTTGATTTCTCAGCCACAGGACCTGAGCACAACATATTCCTGCTGCAACATATTCAGCTTCAGCAGTTGATGTGGACACAGAGTTCTGCTTCTTGCTAGTCCAACTCACCAACTTGCCACCTAATAGGTGACAGCCACCAGTAGTGCTTTTCCTGTCGATCTTACATCCTGCAAAGTCACTATCAGAATAAGCTGTTAGATCGAACCCTGAGTCCTTGGAGTACCAAAGACCCATGTTAGGAGTTCCCTTCAGGTATCTGAAGATCCGCTTTACAGCGGTCAGATGGGATTCTTTGGGTTCAGCCTGATAACGAGCACAGAGACATGTAGAATACATGATATCAGGACGACTCGCTGTAAGATACAGCAGTGAGCCAATCATTCCTCTATAGAGAGTCACATCAACAGGTTTCCCTTTGGAATCCTTGTCAAGAGACAGAGGAGGAGCCATTGGAGTCTTCATCGGTGTACAGGATGTGAGATCAAATTTCTTCAGCATCTCATGTACGTATTTACCTTGATTGATGAAAATTCCCTTTTCAGATTGCTTGATCTGAAGTCCTAAAAAGAATGTTAGTTCGCCCATCATAGACATTTTATATTCAGATTTCATGAGCAACTCAAACTTTTCGCAGAGTTTGGGATTGGTGGATCCAAAGATAATGTCATCGACATATATCTGGACAAGAAGGATATGCTTAGGATATTTCTTCAGAAATAAAGTGCTATCAATCTTTCCACGAACAAAACCTTTAGAGAGAAGAAAGGTTGAGAGGGTATCATACCAGGCACGAGGAGCCTGTTTTAACCCATAGAGAGCCTTGTTTAACTTGTAGACGTGATCAGGGAACTTAGGATCTACAAAGCCAGGAGGCTGAGCCACATAGACCTCTTCATTAAGTTTTCCATTCAGAAAGGCATTTTTAATGTCCATCTGATAAACTTTGAAGTTCATATGTGCTGCAAAAGCTAGGAAGAGTCGAATTGCTTCGAGCCTAGCAACAGGAGCAAAAGTTTCATCGTAATCAATGCCCTCTTCCTGCCTGTATCCCTGAGCCACAAGGCGAGCCTTGTTTCGAATGATTGTACCAATCTCATCAAGTTTATTTCGAAAAATCCACTTGGAACCAATGATTGTACGTTTTCGAGGCCTAGGGACGAGAAGCCAGACATTGTTTCTGATGAACTCTGCTAGCTCTTCCTGCATGGCTGAGACCCAGGCAGGATCACGCAAAGCATCATCTATTTCTTTAGGTTCATTTTCAGAGATAAAATTTACATAAAGACAGACGTTACCAGCCTGACGTCTGGTTTTCACACCAGAAGAAGGGTTTCCAAGAACTTGATCAATGGGATGATCTTTGGTCCATCGGAGAGCAGGTGGTTGATACACCTGTCCTGAAGTAGATGCTTCATTGGATGATGGATCAGGAAGAAGATTGGTAGGAGAGGGTTCACTAACAGTGGTTTGAGAGAAGTCTTCACTGTTAGTGGGTTGATCAGGTTCAGGTGGTGTGATTTGAGAGATAGGGGTGGCATTTATGAGAGGTGGAGTGGTTATATCAGTGGGTGGTATAGGATCTTCTTCAAAACCATCAGGAAGGTCTTGAGGAGAAGGATCAGCAATAGGAGGTTCAGGGACTTGAAAGAAAGAGTCAGCCCACTGATTGATTTCAGTATTATCATTTGGGTGAGGAAAGGTAGGACCCGATTCATCAAACTTGACATGAATCGTTTCCTCAATGGTTTGTCTTCGTTTGTTGAAAACACGGTAAGTTTTAGAAATGGATGAGTATCCGAGGAAAATTCCATCATCAGATTTGGAATCAAACTTTCCAAGATTATCTTTGTTGTTTAGGATGTAGCAGACACAACCAAAGATATGGAGATGTTTGATTGATGGTTTCCTGTTACGAAAGAGTTCGTAAGCTGTTCTTCTGAAACGCTTGACAATCAGAGATCTGTTCTGAGTGTAACAAGCAGTATTTACAGCTTCAGCCCAGAACTGAGTGGCAAGATTGGCTTCACTCAGCATAGATCTCGCAGCTTCGATCAGCGTCCTGTTTCGTCTTTCAGCAACACCATTTTGCTGAGGAGTTCTCACAGAGGAGAAGTTTTGAGAGATACCTTTCTGTTCAAAGAAAGATTCCAGGGTACTGTTTTTGAACTCAGTCCCATGGTCACTTCTTATTGAACGAACAGTAAGGTTGTTGAGTTTTTCCATCTTCCTGACGAACAGGATGATTTCTTCAGGAGCATCACTCTTGGCACGTAAGAAGAAAACCCAAGTATATCTGGAATATTCATCTACGATCACCAGAGTATATTTCTTTCCACCAATGGATTGGACATTAACAGGTCCAAAGAGATCCATGTGGAGAAGTTGTAGAGGAGAGCTGATGGAGGAAATCTGCTTAGACTTGAAGCTAGCCCTGGTCTGTTTTCCTTTCTCACATGCTGAACAAAGAGATTCCTTTGTATAGCGAAAGTCAGGAAGACCAATGACCAGGTTGTTGATGCAGAGTTGATTTAGCGTCTTGAAGTTGAGATGAGAGAGACGCTTGTGCCAGAGCCAATTCATATCAGTGGAAGCACGTGATACGAAACAGAAGTTATCAGTGGAAGTATTCATATTGATGATGTAGATATCTGCATGTCTAACACCATTGAGAATGACTTCCTTTCTCCTGTTCTTGACTTTGCACTTTTTCTTAGAGAAAGAAACTTTGTGATTCTTATCACACAGTTGACTGATGCTCAGAAGATTATGCATCAGGCCTTCAACATAAGCAACTCTTTTGAAAGTAGTGCCATACCCTCGGGTTTGGCCTCTACCGTTTCCGCCAAAGGTCACAGCAGGACCTCTTTCTTCACGGTAGTTAGTGAGGACAGATTTAGAACCAGTCATGTGTCGAGAGCATCCACTGTCCAAGTACCAGATGCCCTTATCCTGTAAAATACAGAGTTTAAGTTTTCTTTGGTACCCATAAGACTATGGATCCAGAAGTATCAGTAGGACTGGTTGAATCAGTGTCAGCCTTTACTGAAGTATCAGTACAGGAGGCTGGAGTCTTGACTGAAGGAACAGTCTTGACAACCTTCTTTCCTTTGACTGATTTCTCAGTCTTGGGAATCTTCTTTACCTTAGCTGATTTTTCAGCTTTGGTAGCATCAGGACACTTACTCGCAATATGGTCATTTAATCCACAGTGATAGCATTTGCGATATTGAAAGCGTTTAGTGTGGTCCAGAAAGTTTTTGAACTTTAGGTGAGCAGGACCTGCACCAAGTATGCCTTTAGCATTGGACATTGGAGGAATTGGTTTCTTCTCCTGAGTCTTTTGCTTTAGGTCAATCTTCAGTCTGGGAGCAGGACTCTGAGAAAGAGACTTAGTTCCAGAAACTGAAGGACCACCACCCAGAACTTTGTTTTTGGGTTTAGGACCCTTGGTCTTTGAAGGTGTTTCAGTTTTTGATTTATCCTTAACTGTATTCTTTTTGCTCTTAGGAGCACCTTCAGGGTGAGTGTTAGAAGAAGAAGAAGGGGTGTTTTCAGAGGCATTAGGAAGAGGAATAGAAGAAACAAATTTTCCAAATTTGAGCATGGAACTATCAGACTTAGTTTCTTCTTTCTTGTATCCACGAAAGAATCCAAGACCTCTCTTGCTTTTATCAGACCTCCCTGAAGCTAATATTTCATCAACTTTTTCAGAGGCGTCACTCCATCCTTTGATGGTGACTTTTTCAGCATTTAATTGGGCAAGGGCCTTCTCTTTGGCAGCAAGAGCCATTTCTCTTTCAATACAAAGAGTTTTGTTTACAGTGACCTGGTCCTTATAATTTTCTTCCACAATGGTAAGCTGTTTTAATTTTTCTTGACATTCTTTGAGTTGTCCTCTAAGGTCAATATTCATTTTTTCAGCAGATGTTTTACCATTAAGGGCTTTGTAAAGGTCGAGAGTGACCAGGTCTAACTGTGTTAAGCTTTCAAGAGGGATGAGAGGAATAGGTACCTGACTGGAAGAATCAGTCGCAGAGGTGGAAGCTTCAGGAGTTGTGGAAGAAGAAGCTTCAGGATCCTGAGGAGGAATCTCTTCAGGAACCTCTTCTATCTTAGCCATGAGAGCTAAGGTAGGTTCCTCAATAATGGCCATCAGTGCCACTTGAGTGTCTTCCTCATCAGACGAGTCATCAGAGGAGACATCATCCCAATCGTAGTCTTCTGCGATTAGACCTTTGCCTTTACGCTGAGTTTTCATCTTCTTGTACTTTTCTTTCAGGCGTTGGTATTTGGGGTTCTTGGATGAAGATTTAGCAGAGGAGGGAGCAAACTGACTTTTTCTGTACCTGCAATCATTAGCAAAGTGTCCTTTGCCCTGACAGTTGTAGCAGATAGCAGTAGCCTTGTCAACAGGATCTGACTTAGGCTTGTCAGTAATAGAAAGATGTTTCTTTTTATGGAAGTTTCCCTTTTTGGCAAACTTTTTGAAAGATCTGGTTAAAAGAGCAAGAGATTCATTGAATTCAGGATCTTCTGACATGTCAGAGTCAGAAGATTCTAATTCAGTAATAGTTACTGAAGAAGAAGTGGCAGCAACAGGAGGAACTGAATCAGAAACCAATGCAACAGATGTGCTTTTGGATTCTTTAGAATCTCTTATGAGATTCTTTTTCAGTTTCTTCTGTTGTTCACGGTTCAGAAGAATACCGTACAACTCACTTAGTGTGAGTGTCTTTATGTCCTTTGACATAGTTAAGCAGGAGGTGTAGATTTCCCAATGTTCAGGAAGAGCTTCCATGAACTTGGTAACCACCTCAGAGTTAGAGTAGGTAGTACCGATGGTCTTCAGATCAATCAGAAGACAGTTGAATCTCTGATGTAGCTGGGAGAGAGTTTCATCCTTCTGATGAATAAAGCTTTCGTACTGACGAACCAAGAAAATCTTTCTTGATTCCATGAGTACGGCAGTACCTTCATATTGAACACAGAGAGTGTCCCATATCTCCTTAGCAGAGCGAAGGTGACATACAGAGTGGAATACATCGTCAGGGAGTGACATGGCGATGAGAGACCTAGCCTTGGTGTCAATGTTGACCAGGCGTCTATCTTCATCATTCCAGTCAGTTACGGGCTTTACCAGCTCTCTTTCAGGAACAGCAGGTTGGCCACCAGCAGCAGGAATGGGGTGGACGGTTTGTGTAGGCACATGTGGTCCGTTTTCCAGAAAGTAAGGAATCTGGGGATCAGAACCAGAGAGGAAAAGTTCCATCCTGGTTTTCCAAAGAGAGAAGTTGTCTTTGTTAAACCGAGGAGGCTTTCCAGCAGAGCCGGTATCAAAGTAGTTATCCTTAGCTTGAAGAGCCATAGAATAAGAAGAGAGGATCACAAGATTTTTCTTAAGAAGAAAATGAGAGCTTGTATCTGCTCTGATACCACTTGTTGGTCCCAAGTAGGTGACCTTCAAGTAAGGATAGTGTTTGGGATTATAGAAGGGGGGGTTGAATATAATCACACAATTTTCTCACTTTTAAATTCTTGTTTTATAAACAATATGAATTTACAGATTGTTGCGGAAATAGAAAAGACAATTAGTCTAGACTAAACAATCTAAGTTCTTTCACTATGCACTAAGTGAGAAGAGAATAAAGAAGGAAGATAGAGGGGATAAGAGAGAAAGGACTTGAGTATTTTAGGATGAAGAAGAAGTATGGAGAACATCTCTTCACGTCCTATTTATACTCCATGCATTAAATGCATGCAGACCTACTATTGTGACGTGTCACAATGTGAGTGGTCTGTTGTACTATTTACTATAAACAAATACTCTTTGCATGGTGTGCAAAAGAGGATGTTTGTAAACAGTTGCCTTATGGTCTGATAAGTACGGAGGGAACAGTAAAGTAACTGCCCTTATGTACTATTGTGTCAGAAAAGGCGAGTTATCCTTTTGTGCATTAGACTAAGACATTGTTCTAATCCTTCAGGATCAGGATACTGATCAGTGACTAGATTCCTGAAACTAGGGAAGTTCAGGGTCACGCGTATCCTGATGAATCTTCAGGATGTCATACGATAGTGAACAGACTGCTATCACTGAGTTCCGTCTTCAGGTCACGAGCATGCTGTTCCTGTCATCAGCTATTTCTTCGACGTCGCTGATGGTTCTTTGTGTATGATCTTAATGTCTTCAGGAGGAGGTCTTCACTTCAGTGGACAGGATCAGTAGACTGCAGAACTGACTCGTTAGTCTCCTGATCCTGATCCTGAAATCTATAAAATTAAGTTACAGCATAAGTAACATGGAATAACACTGAACAGACTCAGTGATAATTCCTCAAGCTATAACAGAAGTAAAAACCTATTCACTAAGTAAAGATTCAGGATCATTATCATTTCATCAGGTCTTAGGAGAGCTGGATCAACAAGAATTTAAAAGGTGACGTATGTGGCCACTACCTTCATTAACTCTATACTTCACTGGTAGGAAACAAAGTGCGGGGTTAGAAGAGATCAGAAGATGACCCCATGACTTAGGGACATAAGAAAGATGAAGACTGAAGATTGACAAAAAGATGAAGACATGTCGATAATAATCATATGAAAAATCTAATGCCATCGTATGAAAAATTTTCTAGATCTACCCTTAAATATAGTCATCGTTATATATATTGTTTAGCTCATTTTGCTATTCAACTTTTTTTAGTAACTATTGTCGATAATGTATTTAACAAAAAAACTAATCTTGATATTATAAATCTTCTAACTATAATTTAAGTTCTTCTAAATTAATTTCATAGCTGCATCCCTATATATTTACTGAAACCAAGTCGTTTTTTGTAAAATCCGTGAGAACAAGTTTTTATACTTGAAACTTTACAACAGAACATTGTGAATGTAATCTTGACACTATTTTTGCTATGAAAGTATATATATTTTTTACATTTACAATGTTTTGCTATGAAGTTTCAAATATAAAAATATTATCTTATGGACCTGACAAAACATGTTGGTCTCACATAAACCTAACCCTTAGCCCTGATATTAAGTATACTAAAACCTTGAAATAAGTAAACAAAATGCATGAAAATAAAACTTCTTTAGTCGGTTTTTAATTTTGTTAAACAATTTTTCAAAATTATTATTGAAAAAGAACGTAGGGATGAGCATAACAGTGGCAGGTCCCCCTGTGTAGATGCCCTTTTAAGGGGGGACGAAACATATTTGTTCCCCACACCACAAACTCACTCCCAAGGGATGTACTGTCCCTTGGTACACATTGTCCATTATGTACTCATTCCCAAAATTTAAAAAAAGGGAAAATTACCATTTTTACCAACATACTATTCATCTTTTTCTATTTTACCAACATTCTTTAATTTTTACCATATACATCATTAAACTATCAGATTTTTTTTTCAATAAAGCCAAGATTTAATTTTTTTTTTCTAAATAGTTTCTATCCCAAATTAAGAGTAAATTACATTTTTGGTCCCTGTGGTTAATACTCATTATCAACTTTGGTCCTTTTTTTAAAACTAATTAAAAATTTTGTAAATCATGGTTACCTCTTTATTTTAGTTTTAGTCCATTTGAATAAATTTAATTATAAAGGTTAGTTAGTTTAAGGGTATTTCTATAGTTTCAACCTTTCTTTTGTCATTTCTCATTGTTGTCTTATTATATCATAGAGTAATTTAAATTTCATTAATGAAAATAATTAAAATAATAGATTAATCTTAAAATAATTTTTATAAATACTCTAAATGCAAACCAATACTATAATTTTAACAGAAAACTCGATGGAGGCCAAAAGATTCAGAGAAGTGATTTCAGATACAACTTTAATCTTTCCATAAAATTATTTATAAGCTTCTAGTAAACGGGGTGTGGTTTTTAAACACATATTGGCTCTAAATTGTCGTATATTCAAGCTAAAAATAAAACGACTTTTATATCGAAATGAACGGGAGATAAAGAATTTATCTTTCAAATTTGGGGTTTAGGTAAACATTTGCTTTAATGTATTCTCCAAATTGGAAAAAAACCATTAAAAAGTGGTAACATTTCAAAATGCAAATGATTCCTCAAAAATATTATCATCATGAATGAGAAATAACTTTTTATTATATTCTTTTCTATAAAAAAAAATCTTAAATTTAAATATTTACAAGGGATAAGTAATAAATAAAAAAACTATTATATGTACAAATCATTTGAATGATATAATTAATTTGTATTAGGGAGGCTAGTAAGCTACTGTGTTTGTCTCTTTGTAGTGGGTCATGCGTTATTGGCTTTTTGTTTTGTTGTGTAAACCTTTGTTTGTGGTAATAAAGTTTTGGTTGTTAAAAAAATGATATAAATAATTTTGTAGTTCTGAAAATATGAACCCATTAAAGATAAAAGTATTGTAGGAAAATTATCATAACCATGATGACCAAAATTGTAATTAGTTTTAATTAAAGAGGGAACAAAGTTGATAATAAGTATTAACCGCAGGGGCCAAAAATGTAATTTACTCTTAATTTGGGATAGAAAACTATTGAGAAAAAAATAAATCTTGGCTTTATTAAAATTTTTTTTGATAGTTTAATAATGTAATTAGTAAAAATAGAATAATGTTGGTAAAAATAGAAAAAGGTGAATAGTATGTTGGTAAAAATGGTAATTTTCCCTTTAAAAAACATTTAAACACATTCGCAGATCATTATAAACATGCTCATAAGTTTATAGTTAATCAACAGGTCATCAGTTTCACATTTTCATAAAAAAACAGTTAGATAAACATTCTCAATTTAGCAAAAAGTGGTTTGACAAGGGAACTCACTTGAGCCTAGCCCAAATATCCCAATTTCTTTCTTCCTAACGAATCTGTAATACATCTAAAGCGTCAATGTCTCGCCCTTACATAAACGGTAACATTTCTCACTATGGTATCCCTAGGCAGACTTAGCACGGGGGTTTCGCTACTTATGGTCTAGCCCTCGTTTTTTTTTTAACTTTTAACATTTCAGGAAAGGCTCGAGCAACCAGTAGAGGAAAGGAGAAAGTGAGCGACTGGAGTAGCTCCCTTTTAGATACTTAGTTGCTTAGTTATTTATCTTATCTCAACTGTGGAGGGTTGTTCCACTGGCACTTCTAAGCTATTGTTTTAACCTTTTACTTAGGCATTTTGCCAGTTTTATTAGTATCTATTATTCCGCTGCGTTAGATCACTAGGATTATTGTTATTATCTATCTTCGGGTTTTTGGTCCTTTACAAATTGCCGAACCCAATCTTTGTACTGTAAAGTGTAGGTTTGGTTTGGGTGCTCATCTCCCAACCCGAACCGACCCGCCAACCCGAACTTTATATTAAAATTATTATATTTTATTTATTTCCCCTCTAACCCTCTTAACTTAAATACTTAATTGACAATTTGTCATTCAATTCCAATTTTCACGCCTCCTTTCACGCTTCAGACTCAAAAAGACAAAAACTCTTTGTGCTCTCCTTACTGTCTCTCACTCTCTCGACTCTCACCCTTTTTGCTCTCTCTAACCCTACTATCCCTCTCATCGTCTCACACTCTCACAACCTCACCCTCGACCGTCTGGCCTTTGTCTCGATCCTCTTACGGCTCAAGGCTCACCCTCCGTCACTCCTCACTGCCAGCGACGGTCGATGGGAAGATAACAAACTAACTCCTAAAGTAGTGATTTCTTGACCCTTTTGTATGGATGAATGATTTGATTTGTGATTATTGATTTAATTCGTTGTGTCAATTTTAGGTTTTGTTTTTAGGGTTTCTTTGTTTTGAAAACTTTTGATAATACTTAGTAGTCTAATATTCTAATATGGAAATTTTGGTCCAACCCGAGTCCGACCAACTCAAAAAATATCGGTCGGTTTACAGGTTTCATTTTTCTTCACCCGAGAATTTCGGCTATCCGAACTTCCTAACCCGAACCCGACCCATGCACATCCCTTAATAACGTGTGAATGAAATTTGATGTGTGTCTCACTAACTTCTTTTAAAATAAATATTTTTCAAACTACCTAAACATTTTAAAGATATTTTTTTAATAAACACTTAAAGTTTATTTTATATAGGAACGGATTTTTGAGTAAAAATAAATATTCAAAAATGGAAGAAACTTGTCGGGTGAGCGGTGGAGTGGCATGACCTTTCATGGGCTTTGTTCATGCAGAGTCAGAATATCACTCCGGTCTCTACTTTTCTAATTTCTATCATCTTTTTCCATTATTACCATATTGCCCTTATCTACTAAATATATGAAAAAAATGGAAACGGCCATGTCTTTTTATACTTAGAATTATTTTAGCATATGTTGTAGCTTTTGAATTTTCTGTAGAAACGATAATTTGTTTATAAACAAAAATCAAAAACTCGATACCAAAGGAGTGATAGCCTAGTGGTAAGGCTTGGGTACTACATAGTGGTGAATCCGAGTTCAACCCTGGGGGACGCTTTCTGGAGGTACGAGGGCTTCGACCCCGGGCTGCATGCTTTAGCAGTCGGGCTTCGGCCCAAAATTGCCAAGGATTAGTCTGAGCCCAATGTGGTCTGCGATACCTCTTCCAAAAAAAAATCAAAAACTCGATTAATAATAGGGGTATAAAGTATAAACGAGTCGAGTCAATCCGAGTCAGATACTTATCGAGCCGGACTTGTTTAGGCTTTTTTAAGCTTAAGTTCGAGCTCGTGATGTTGAGCTCGAGCTCAGCTCGTTTAAGATTTATGAAGCTCGGGCTCAACTCATTTAAGATAGGCTTGTTTAGGCTTAGGTATTATTTTGATATTTTTATTAAAATTATATATAGTAATATTAAAAATTAAACATATAAATAGAAAGACCAAGCCTTTTTGGTGATACCGGTAAGATCAACATATTTTACTTGAAACTTCACATCAAAACATTTGTGAAGGTAAAAAAAATTGAACATTTATCGTTAAATCATACTAAAAAACACTATCAAAAAAAAAATTCCAAAAGAAGGTTAAAAAACGAAACCTTCACAACATTTTTTTTTGTGAAGGTTCGCATTATATATATGTAACCTTCACAGAACTTGAGCTGTGAAGGTTTCATTTTTTTAGCTTGTTTTCGAGATTTTTTTTACATCGAAAGTGATTTTTAGGTCTGCGTATTCGAGTTTTATGTACATTCACGGTGTTTTTTTTGTGAAGTTTCATACGTTAGGTATTGGTCTCACGCGGTCTCACGGTAACAGCTTGGTCTCACCTGATCCTAAGTCTAAATAGAAATAATATATATATATAGAGGGATTTTCATTTGTGAACCATGATTTTGGTGTGAACTTGTGAACTTAATCTTAGCCATTCAAATCATTTTTTGATGGTTAAGATTAATTCCATGATTTATCTTATTAACCACCCATGATTTTAGGAATTTTTCATGATTAATCTTGACCGTCGATTTTGAATTTGTATGGTTAAGATATGGTTCACAAGTTCACACCAATATATTGGTTTACAAATGAAAGTCCCTGTATATATATATATATATATATATATATATATATATAGATATATAGACAGAAAGAGATAGATAGATATAGACAGAGAGAGAAAAGTTCAGATGTGAACTCAATTTTGGTTGTAAACATGAAGACGAATTTCAGACACTCATCCGGTCAATAAAGACGGCTTTGACTGGGTCCCCTCCTTTAATAATCTCCATCCTCCCATGAATCGCGTCAATCCTCCGTGATCATGTCCACCGTAACCAAAGATGTGTGGCTGAGATTCGTCTTCACGTTCACAACCAAAATTGAGTTCGCATATATATATATATATATATATATATATAGAGAGAGAGAGAGAGAGAAGTTAGTTTGTAAACCAAAAAAATGTGTAAACCGTGTAAACTCATGATTGCATAGATTAAATCAGTGAAATTGATTCATGGAGTTGTTTAATATGATGAAATTGTTCATATTTTGGTGTTTTTTATTCATATGAAACTTTTTTCTCGTTTATGTGAAACTTTTTCATTTCTACGTAAATAAACACCTTCATATGAATTCGAAACAATTTCATCAAAAAATTTAGTATATGAAACATTTTCATCATATTAAACAACTCTACAAAAGATTTTTCATTGATTTACATATGCAACCATGAGTTTACACGGTTTACACGTTTTTTTGGGTTTACAATTGAACTTTCCTATATATATATATAGGTGAAAGTTCAAATACAAACCACTTTTTGATTGTGAACGTGAGGACAACCAGAGCGCGACACGTGGCAACAAAATTTCTGACACGCGCGACTTTTCCCACGACTTAGTGTTATTCAGTCTGAATAATAGTGTTATTCAGACTGAATAACACTAAGTCGCAGGCTTTTTGGTTACAAGTCGCGCGTGTCACTGAATTTTCGACGACTTAGTGTTATTCATACTGAATAACGCTTTATTCAGTCTGAATAAAGCGTTATTCAGTATGAATAACACTAAGTCGCGAAAATTCAGAGTGACACGTGGCGCGCTCTCAGTTGTCCTCACGTTCACAACCAAAAAGCGGTTTGTATTTGAACCCACCCCTATATATATATATAATTAGGTTCAAACAAAAACTAATGCATTTTGTTTCGTTGTAGGGCTGTTCGACATTGCTACTGATGGAGTTCATGTGTTAGAGGAGGTTTCTTCGGTTTTGTGAGATAACAGATGTGGTGGGCTTCAACTACTGCAATTGCGGGGGGTTTTACTGCTCGTAAAGTCCCTCGGTGGCTGCTGTTCTTTGTATTTCGCTTCTAGTTTTGTTGGTTTTTTCTTTGTTTTTGGTTGCTGCTACTTGTGGTTTCTTTTATTTGACATGTCTTCTTTGGTTGTGGTGTTGAACTGTTTGGTGTTGTTTGGTTGGTAATAAAATGATGTTGTTCAAAAAAAAAAAAACTAATGCATTTTGTAAGAACAAAGGAACCAACCACAATCACATATGATGTGGGTCCATGTGGGTCACATATAATAAAAAACCATATATGATTAAGGTGGGTTCCACCACTAAATCATATATGATTTTTTAATATCTAGGACTCACATGGGCCTGCATGAATGTATGGCTCAAAATGGGTACCTTTGTTATTGTATGAACCTACATCTCTTTCTTTCTTTCTCTCTCTCTCTCTCTCTCTCTCTCTCTCTCTCTCTCTCTCTATCTATATATATAGAGTCACCTTATTTTGAAAACTCATTAATTTGTGGAAACTTTGGAAACCATGTTTTCCACCAATCATAATCCATTTTCTTGTTTATTTTTGGTAATTTTATTTATTTTATTTTTGTGATGCTTAATTATAGGAGTTGGTGGTTATGATTTTGAATTTTGCAATTAATGTTGTCCATTGATCCTTCTAACCAATGGTTTATATGAGTTTCTAAAGTTTCAACAAATTAATGAGTTTTCAAAATAAGGTGACTCTATATATATATATATATATATATATATGTGAAAGTTCAATTGCAAACCACCTTTTCATTGTGAACGTGAGGACAAACGAGAGCGTGACACGTGGCAATTTGAAAAAATTTCGACTTAGTTATTCAGACTGAATAAAGCGTTATTCAGACTGAATAACACTAACATGCACTCTGATGCAATTGGACGCGGGCGGGTCAGCCGCGGGTCATCCGCGGGTCAAGCGTTATTCAGTATGAATAACACTAACATGCAGTTTTATTCAGACTGAATATGACTTGACCCGCCGTTTCAGATTGCCACGTGTCGCGCTCTGGGCTGTCCTCACGTTCACAACGAAAGGGTGGTTTGTATTTGAACCCACCCCTATATAGGGGCGGGTTCAATTGCAAACCACTTTTTCGTTGTGAACGTGAGGACAACCCAGAGCGCGACACGTGGCAATTGAAATCGGCGGGTCAAAATTTATTCAGTCTGAATAAAGCGTTATTCAGACTGAATAAAGCGTTATTCAGACTGAATAAGCCTTGACCCGCGGATGACCCGCGGCTGACCCGCCCGGGTCCGAATTCATCAGAGTGCGAGTAGTGTTATTCAGTCTGAATGACTAAGCCAAAAAAATTTCAAATTGCCACGTGGCGCGCTCTGGGTTGTCCTCACGTTCACAACCAAAAAGTGGTTTGTATTTGAACTTTCCTCTATATATATATATATATATATATATTATTGAGCTCGTTAGGCTCACAAGCTTAAACGAGCCCACTCTTTGGAGCTCAAGCTTAGCTCGTTTATTAAATGAGCTATAATCTAGGCTCAAGCTTGTTAAGGCTGATCGACTCGCAGAGGCGGATCTAGAAACTTTTGGGATGGGGGTCGAAATTTAGGTAAGATAATATTACATGAATAATTGCCACTATCGTAGGATGCAAATGTTACATTTAATTTGTTTTCAAAATTCTTTTTATTTTTCCTAGCAAATTAATATAACAACTTTTTTGGAAACATCCTTTTGTTTTCTTATAGAAAATTAATATTCAGCCTGAAACAATTAACCACAGATATTTTTAAAAAATAAAATGTAATTCATTTTTTATATTAATGATAGAGTGTTTATTATAAAGATTATGATGTAGAATTATAGTACTTTATTAGTATGGGATTAAAGATTATTTTTAATGTGAACGTATATGTCAGTTAGTTAATTTTATAAAGTTGAAGAGCTACAAAAACTATGTATATGGAATAATTACTTGTGAATTTAAAATTGAAGGGATTATACATAATAAACAATACCAATACCAAGTTATTAATTAAGTTACATTTTTATCTAATAGTTAATAGGTGAACTATTCGGCAATCGTGTAAGAAGTTGATTTAACATGAAAAACATAAGAAGTGAGCCTAAATTATTGATCATTTTTAACTCAACTTCTCAATATAACTCTAATATATAATACGTTGTAAATAAATATATAAAGGTAATAGATTCATTTATGCTATTAACGTTTAAAAAGAAAACTTTTCTTTATAAGTGTATGTAAATCAACTAAAGGATTGTGTTAAAAATTAAAAGATATTTGGTATCTACAATCAATGATTTAATAATTGAATTCTAAACCTTTTATAAAACATGAATTTTGGTTGGATTTGTATTAAAAATGGGGGGTCTAAGTGAAAAACCCTGGGGGGTCAAAACAGCAGACATCTTTGTAAGCCATCAAACTAGTAATATAAAATTGATTTTTTATGGGGTTTTATGGGGGTCACTTGACCCCCTTACTCAAAGCATGTGTCCGCCCCTGTCGACTCGTTTAAAGTTTTTAACGATTCGAGCTCAAGTGGCTTGCGAGTAGCTTGACTCATTTATATCCCTAATTAAAAAAAACACCAAAATACCAATATATGGTTTCATCATTGATTTCTAACCATTTTTCAAACCTTATCTCCTAAAGAAAAATGTGATATAGTTTGTTTAAGTGGATACATAATATTTGGTTTGTAGATATTTAAATATTATTTTTAAATATATATTACCAATTTTTATGCTACAATATGTGCTATAAATCTCTTTTTGTTATTGAAGTAATCTGTTATAAATCTTTATTGCATTAAGTTTGTACATAATTACTCAAATTCGTATCACATGCATTGTTTGATAAGTAACGTGTGGAATGCAAATGAAATAATCACTTCCATTACTTTTTGCCATAAAAATTGGAAAAGAGAATGACCCAAGAAAGGTGTAACAACCCTACTACCCCCTAAACATGTGACAATATCATTTTTCTCAAGTAACTCTAGGGGTAAAATTGTAAATTCGTTAATACAAATACATTATACCTTGAATAGATCAAGGGCCATTAAATTTTGACAAGTGACTGAATCACCTTACATACATACCTTCTAAGACATATATGTAAAATGATAAACTTATTAACACATATATAGTTCTAGTAACTTAAGAGTTGAGACCATAAAGAAACCCGCTTATAAAAAACGTCACAAGTAGCAATTTAGTAAACCTATTGAAGAACAAGGGTAAAAGTGTAATTTCATGAACAAACTAATCCATACCCAATTTGGGGGGGTTTGTAATGAAGTCACTAACCAAAATATAGTTTTAGCAACTTATAATCACAAAGAACCAAAAACTCAGTTGAACGAAAGACGACAAGCACTAATTAATTTAGTAATTACGTCTAAAAACAAAGATAATACGATATGATATTATAAAATAAAGTCCAAAAAGCTTAAAAAGGCAACAAAACTCTTGTGGAATGATTAAGGCATAGTGTTTGTAACTTAGGATGAAAATGGGCTCCCTTTTGCTTTATAACTTGCTTTTTGTGATTGTGAACCTTGCGTTTAAACACCGTCTTTGTTCATCCACACAATTCATCTATATATAATGCATATTGTATATCTTTTTAAATAGCATTAAACCAAGACAGAGCGGTTTTCACCTCACATACACCAATGGAATGGAAGAAGTGTTATCTCGATGTAATATTGGTGCCATTATCGTTTTTTATCACCATCGGCTATCATGTTTGGTTATGGCAGAAGGTCCGGAAGCAACCACTGACTACAATTATTGGCACCAACAACCGTGGACGCCGCCTGTGGGTATCCACTATTATGGAGGTACGTGAGCATAAACTCTTTCTATCTAGTAAAAGGAACAGATAAACATAGACTCATGTGTGTGTCTTGTCCTCGTGGATTCCCAAAAGGTTATGATGGGTGTATCACAAAGTAGTTTGCAAGAACTTGAACATGTTGAGTTGGAAAAGAAAATATAACGGGGTTCTGTTCCGTGCACGGTTTCAAGTTTTTACAAATGGTTTTTTTTTTAATGTAAAACAAATTCACTTGGTAACTAAGTTATGCCAAATTTGGTGAAGGAGTTGATTGTTTTGGCAAGAAAATTTCTCTTCTTTTAAGACGATAAGGAAAGGGAAACTTGATCAAGAAATCATGATAACAAACGCATTCACAAAGTTTATAATTGTGATGATTCCCATACGACACAGTTATAAGTACGTACGATATATATGTAACCATTGAGTTAATTTAAGATGATATTTGATATTTGTTGCAAATAAACTTTCATTCTTATAAAAAAATATGAAAATAATGTAGTATGTAAGGATACATGATTAAAAAAATATGGATGTGGTTTAATTGTTTTAGATCTACGTTTTTCAAATTGTAATCAATATCCAAAAAATGGACCATTCATAAATAGAACTATAAACCATTATTATCTAACATTATATAAACCACACTTTTTTCTTATATATTTATATGTATAATAAGATTGGCTTTCACAAAAAAAATGTTGAGTGGATAGAAACCTAGTGTGTCAAGTGCAAATCTTAGTAGGAACCAATATTTTCTCCCTACCCAGGAAACACAGTTTCAGTGGGGTTTCTAAGATGAGAAAGGGACTATCACAACTCCAATTCTGTTTTACATACATACATACATATAGGTATATAGAGGAAAGTTCAAATGTGTACCTATCTTTCATTGTAAACGTGAAAACCACTAAAATTACATCACACGGCAAATATTCACATTTGAATATCATGCATTATTCAGAGTGAATAAATGCGCCTAAGCTTTATTCACTCTGAACAATGCATGACATTCAGAGTGAATATTACCACGTGGCGTAATTTTAGTGGTCCTCATGTTCACAACCAAAATTGAGTTCACATTTGAACATAACCCTACATACATATGTGTGTATATATATAAAGAGAGTCGGGTTTAAATAAGAACGATATATATTTAGAGAATAAGAAAAAAATTGTCAAATCGCATGTGATGTTACACTAACATCACGTACCAAAGCACATGTGATTCACATGACTTTCCCCTGTAATTTGACGCGGCCAACGTCGCTGGCACACAATTTTTTTACCATAAATGTAAAACCATATGTGATTTTGCACGTCATTTGATCGTTTTGTGTTTCTAAATAGTTAGTATATATTTTGATCTATATAATCATTTGATCCCCTTCTCTCTCTCTCTCTCTCTCTATATATATATATATATATATGGTTGTTCCGGATGAAAAATTAAGTTATGATGAAAATGATAAAAATACTTCTAATTAAACTGCTTGATGAGTTAAATTTTGATCTAACGACTAAAACTATCATGGTCCTTCAATTACTTTAATTGATTCTTCGTTAAAAAAGGACCTTCAACTACCTCTAATATTAACCTTAATTTTCACTTGCTTATATTACTAATTTCTACGTATCTTCAATCACTTTTACATGTATCAATTTTACATGTATCATTTTATTAAAGTTTTAATCATAGTGATAGAAACATGTTTAAGAAAATAGATGAAGGTTTTACTCTTTGGGTTCTCTCAATTTTTTTTTTACATATTTGAGTTTTTTTATTTGACATTTTTAATTTAATTTATTGTTTTTATTTTGCGGGTTTAGATAATGGACTAACCGTAGTGTGCTTAACCATATGTACAAGTGTAAAACAAAACAAACTAGCAATAAAACAAAATAAGCAAGCTTAATTGTTTACTTTTAATATTTTTGTTACTGATTTTGGAAAAGAAATATACTAGCAATAAAACATCATTATCATAACAAAGAGTGAGGTTTTTCATCCTAATAAAAATAAATATTTTATTTTTAGGTTTGAGCAACAATAATGTTTGACGTCAATGACGGTGTACATATCTTACATTTTTATTATATATTTTTTACAGGATAATGATAAGAAAAACATCTTGGCCGTTCAAACACTTCGAAACACGATAATGGGAGCAACCTTGATGGCCACTACTTCGATACTTTTGTGCTCAGGTCTAGCAGCAGTTATCAGTAGTACCTATAGTGTTAAAAGACCAATCAATGACACTATTTACGGGGCTCATGGAGAGTTTATGGTAGCATTGAAATATGTAACTCTTCTCTTGGTCTTCCTTGCATCCTTCATGTGTCACTCTCTATCGATTAGGTTTATCAACCAAGTTAATTTCCTAATTAACTGCCCACCAGAATCAACAGTGACTTGTGAGTACGTTGCAGAGCTTTTAGAAAAGGGTTTCACGCTTAACGCGGTGGGGAATCGGCTTTTCTATTCAGCGCTTCCGATCGTGCTTTGGATTTTTGGCCCTGTGCTTGTGTTTGTGTGCTCAGTGACAATGGTGTCTATGCTTTATAACCTCGATTTCGTGTTTGGAAGTATCAAGAAGGAGAAGATGAGTGAGATACCAAATGGGGTGTAGTTTCAACCCTATTATATAATGCTATTTCTTGTAATGAAGACATCAAAAATGGACTAATGTTATTTTACTTGTCCTTAATGAAATTAGAGATACTAATATATATTTCAAAAGTATCATCAAAATCAACGTAAATTCGATCATATCAACTAGAACGAGATTTGAATCTCAATCAAGATAATTTTTTTGACTATATGACCATAAAAAGACACCATAAATCAATAAAACCTTGTAGAAACATGGAGGTTTAATGTTACATTTGATGTAAACCTATTCTTCTAGTATTGTTGCCTCAACATTCTTCGATTAATGCCATATTGCCATGTATATGGTGTTACATGTTGGTTAATTAGATGGGCACTTTAAACTTTTTTTAGGCATTGTTTATTAAAATAAGTAAGTTTATAAGTCAGGTACATATTTAGATGGACCATAAGATTCATAAGCTTATTGAAGAGTTATTCTCACTAGCTTTTTGGTGACTTATAGGACTTACTAGATTTTTTATTTTTTTTATTCCAAATATGTTTTTCTACTTTTTACATTACCAATTTTTAAACATGCCTTTTTTTGTCATTTTACGGTCATAAGCTACCTTATCAACTAGCTTTTACCAAACGCATCTTATTCACAGCTAACTTATCAGTCATCAGTTAGCTTATCAACTAGTTACCAAACATAGCCTTAATAGATGAGCCTCCAAGTGACGATATAAGATGTTTTAAAATCATTATACTTCAAATGAAGTGAATAGACCGGTCAAATGAACCCACATAAATACGTGTTGCTGTGACTAGTTTAGATAGTTTGCACTAACTATGGGTTTTAAAGTTCTATCAATTAAAAAATTATATTAGTGTGTATATATATATAGGGTTAGGTTCAAGTGTAAACTAATTTTTCATTATGAACATGGAGACCACTAGTATCGTGTCATATGGCAATATTCAGTTTAAATATTCATGTTTTATTTTTATTTTTTTTTGGAAGAGGTATCCCAGACCATATTGGGCCCAGACTAATCCTCGGCAATTTTGGGCCGAAGCCTGACTGCTAAAGCATGCAGCCCGGAGTCGAAGCCCCCGTATCTCCAGAATGCGTCCCCAGGGCTCGAACTCGGGTTCACCACTATGTAGTGCCCAAGCCTTACCACTAGGCTAACACTCCTTTGGTTATTCATGTTTTATTCAGACTGAATAAAGCTTAGGCGCCGATTTAGATTGCCACTTGATGCGATTTTGTTGGTCCCCACGTTCAGAATGAAAGATGAGTTCACATTTGAGGGATAACCTTGAAAAATAGAAAATTGAGAAACACACTTGAATCCCGTCATTTAAATCATGGACATAGCTAGGCTTGGTCGAAAATAAAACTGGCCTACCCTCAGATATTATTTCTCTTATAAAAATTATAGCCCAGGTTTATTTTCTATGGTATATGTCTAGACCCAACTTGAATGATCGACGACCTAATAAAAAGAGAATAATTAGTCTCTCTAGATTAGAAATCTTGATGAGGACTCTTGCACGGCTTTGGACTTCTTCCCCAACATCGATTCCCCAAGACTCTCGCCCAAGATTGATTCCACATGAATTGTACTCACCAAAGAATGTTGCACTTTACTTGTGTTTCTTGACCACCGGCTAAAAATCACAGTGGTTTGCTTTTAATTTCTAAGATTTAGCGGTTTGTTTCTTAATCATCAGCTCAAAATCACAATGGTGACTTTTTCACATTCTGTTTTGTATGGTTCTTTTTTATCTTTTTATGTGTAATTACTTATTTACTTGATATTTGAAGATCTTCAATTAAGAAAATATTTAGAGGAACATAGTATTTAAAGGAGCATATGATCATCAAGTATTTAGCACTCGTTTAAATGTTAAAACTTCTTGTTGAAAGGTTTATTGAGAAAAATTTAATTTCTTTTGGAATCAAAAGCTACTATATGGTTTATATTTATTTGTAAGTGAATAGCAAAAACGATTATTTGATATTTTTCGCATTTTATCATTTTAAACATGTTTAATTTGTAAGGTTTTTAACCATCCATTTAATTTGTAAGATATTTTGTCCGTTAAAAACAAAAACGATTATTTGATATTTTTCGTCCTGCCAATATCATCCAAATGAAACAGTTAATGTTCCTTAATTTTTTTATTTTATTAGATTTTCCTTCAATATATATTACAAATGTAAGTAAAATTATTAATTAACAAATCAATTATACTCGAGAAATCCGAACATTATATTTACTCCCAGATTGATAATTGATAAATTAAGATATAAAAAAACGCTAAATTAATGACTGATAGATTAAAATTAAAATTGTAAATCTATTAGTCCAATTGGTTTACCAGACTTTCGGAATAATTGCAATGCCACGTCTATATAAAACCGACCTATAAATTTATAAATATTGTTTATTATATAAATTGATTTGTTAATTTAGTTAAATAATTACTTTGTTTACTCTAACTTGGGTAATGTGTATTCTAGAGTAAACTACAAATTTGGTCCTTACACTTTGTTGAAAAATCTTATTTCTAAAGTTTTAAAGTTACAAAATGATCATCATGATTAAAAAAGTGTTTAGATTTGCTTTCTATCTCCACGTCATTACAAAAATCCATTAAATGAGGGATAGTTATGTCTTTTTATTATTTTTTTTGTCTTTTACCCAATAAAAAACCACAAAGTCCAAAATCACAAAGTCGACTTTGATTGGGTAAAGAATATCGATAAAATGGTGAATATGTCCAACATTTAACATAAACTTTTAACGATCGTTAAAAGGAGGGACGAAATCCGAATGTTTTCACAAACCACCATCTTGCCAAAACCACAAGAACAAAGAGTGTTATTTTTGACAAACCACATAATCGACCAAATTTGTAGTTTACTATTTATTTTATTTGATGTATTTTTACATATTTTCATTTATATTTTTAAAGATTATTAGATTACAAGCATCTAGTATTTTTTTTATTAGAACAATGTATACTAATTTATATTTTATATCATAAAACATTTGAACAAAGGCCTAAACATCATTTTTTATGTATCAAACACTGTTTGTTGATTTATATTACTTAAAATTCATGATCATGAGTAACTACTTCATGACTATAACTTTTTAAAACTACATAACTGAATTTATAAAACTAATTGACAAATATAAACAAATACAAGAGAAATGTCTTATAATATAAATATTCTAAAATATAAATTGGATAATCATAAGGTTCTAACATGATACTTAATTATTATCTTTATAAAAAGTTATTAAACCAAAAATAAATTACTTCATTGTTAAATTTAAATTAAACAATGATACCTAAAAACAAGAACTTCTAAATTATTTATTTGATACTACTATCCATGTGTTTTTTAAAGGTGTATGGTATTCCAATAGTATAGGAGATCATGGCAAAAGCTAGCATATTATTTTTGAAATACGTTTGGTATTACATTTGTGGGGAAAATTTTAGCAGTATTTTCAGCTGACTTAAACGGGTATTTTTCAACCACACAACCTTGTGTGAAGCAGTTATCAATCCAAGTGTCTTCAATCGTCCTAATCAATCATCACTACTCCAACCTAATTGGATTCACACCTTTATAGTTGATTGGTATCACTTTTGCATTCTATTCGTTGTGTTCTCGGGTACACAACTTTATCAATTTGATATAACTTCGTGCTTTCAACTTCACTTTATCACTATCATTTCCTTTACACTACCCCTATCATGTTTTCATTCGTCTCAACTATCTTTTGCAAAGGCTTGTTGCACACTAACGCATTCTTGCTTATGCATCGCTCTTGAATTGGAAACAATTATTTTGCATCGATGCCATCTTTTATCCTACTTTACAAATCAATAAAGCATATTCAACTCTTCATTTTTAATCCATTGCATGTTGCATATGCAAAAAAAATAATTAGCTTTGCTTTAGATGTCTATTGAAGATTGTTTTTTTATTGAGAAATAGACATAGATAGAACAACTGCTAACGTAACTTCACTCTAGTGACAAATGAGTTCATCGAGATCCAATATCTCACACTATTAGAATATGTAGAGGATGTTATGGTTGTGTTTCTCATCCAATTTCTATACTTTGTGAAACCAACATGGAAAAATAAACAGTCCACCAATTTGAGAATAAATTTTTGTAATGATTATTGCTGTGAAATTTATATCTTTTGATCAAGGTCAGTCGTATTAGCTTCTAAAATGTATATTCACGAATTGTTGGTGCAAATGTATATATACAAATTCTAAAGGTCAGCCCAACATGAATATGAAGTCAACTGAAGAAGTGGAGGCCAACAAATGTTTTAGGCTAAGAAAATATATAAACAATTATATATATGTGAAACATGGGATATTTAATTTTTTGTGGGAATTAATAATATTATGGTTCAATTAACAATATATGGAAATATATAAACAATTATTTTTATTTGAAACATGGGATATTAATTTTGAGGGGGTTTATACGAAAAATATAACTTTTTAAGAAAACGCGAGGAACAATCTCAATCACTCATCTCGGTCAACAAATGCGGCTTTGACCAAAACAGCAAAGGAACCGTCATGTAACTAATTATAAATGATATGCCTAAAAATTATTGTTTCCTTTTTAAGGCTTTAGTAAAATCCATAACTTTTAAAAGAATATTGTATGAAAAGATTGACATCATGAATATGTACCTCTGTAAAAAAGAGCAGATGTAATGTTGCGCAAAACATGTGAGATGAAGGAATATGTAAGAATAATATAGCAACAATAAAGGAATAAGAACAACATATGTGAATCTATGCCATCAACCGAACAAAAAGAGCATCAACGGTAGCTAAGTGGAAGAATGTAATGCAAAAAAAAAGAGGAATCAGTGAGATATAAGCAGATGCGAATCTATATTACCACGAGAAGAAGAGATCAATGGAACAGATAAAATCAAAGGAGAGGATAGATGCCACCAAGTAACAAACAAGGTGAGAGATCTAAGGACTAGTGTGCATCAGGCGGCGTGAAAGTGCATGAAAAGCAATGGTGGAATAATGTGGCTCTGAATGATAAAGCATGGTTCTAGATTAAAAATTGTATAGGTTTTTGGAATAATTTAAGGTTTTTTTTTAATCCCCAAAGAACATTAAGAGACAAATAAACTACCCCCTAAATTTATTGTAATGATTATATCCGATTAACAAAAAAAGTCTTAGAATGGGTTAATATTTAATGTCAACAATTGCTAATACTTTGATTGATTGATTGAAGTTATTTATTTTGCAACCCAAATATATAGCCGAAATAATTGTATTTTCACATGAATGTGAGAGTTGTTTGAATTTGTTAAAATCAAACACTCAGAGCGTCCACACTAGTGGAACCTCCAAGAACTTTACTTGCCATATTTTTCTTACTACATCATTGTCATTTCAACAAACCAAGAACCCCCTTAAAACTCTACAATGGAGGTTCTTACAAAAACCCCACTTTCCTTTTTTTATTTATAATATAATTTTTATTTATGTTAATTATTATACAATATAAAAGAAAACTATTACAAGAACCTAGGTTCTTATTCAAGCATCCGGGTTCCAATAAGAACCTGTAATTGAACAAGAACCTTTGTTACACAGTGAAGATTCTTGTAAAAACTCCATCAATAATCTCAGGAAGAACCAAGCTATAAACTACTTTCCAAAAAAAAATGAAAAGGCAAATGCGGCAATCTCAAAAGTCGAAAGGAGCTATTACCTTTGAAATGTAACAGGGAAAAAACCTTATTTAAGTCTAAAACTTCATCAAACAAATTTTATACTTTAGATTTTGTTCAACAATAATAGGTGGTTTAATATCCTTTTCAATCTAGAATATTACCTACAACTACAAAAACATTACTAAATTCTTCAAATTTAAAAAAACCATAAATACCAACGTCTTTAAAGTTACTAAAATACCTTGTCTTGATGACTCCACATATATTTGATGAACTCGTTAAGCCAATCAACGTACGTTTACCCAAGAAAAGAATGATAACATGAAAACTTTGTTCTTCATTTTAGTGTTACCGACTATTTAAGTGGGATTGGAATTAACACTAGTGTTAATAAGTTTCAAATTTTGATCTAATGCAAGTTAGGTGGTGCAGGATGCAAGGGTGAATTTAAGAAGAGCCCAGGTATGTCTCGAGACCTATTTAATTTTTTAGAGGTTACATAGAATTTTCTTTTGATCTACCTTACAAAGTTTAAATGACCTACTTTATAATATTGAATAGAGTAAATTACATATTTGGTCCCTCTGGTTTGTTGGTTTTAACACTCTGAGTTCATTTTAGAAATATCTATGGACTTGGTCCTTATAGTTTACATTTTGTAACATATTGGGTCCATAACCTCTAACTCCGTTAAAAAGATATCTGTTAAATCATTTAGAGGGGCAATTTAGTCTTTCAACTTACTTTTTTAATTTTCAATTAAATTTACATGAACAAAAAATGCAATTTACTCTATTATTTACTAGTTAACGTACCCGCGCGATGCGGCGGGTGTGAAACATTGTAAAGTGTTTCTCATTTGTCAAAATTCAAGAATTTTAAAACCTTTGTGATTTTACCCAAAAAATTACTGTCTAAACGTAAAATACCTTTAGCTTAATGGTTTTATCTACATGTCATCAGTAAAAGGAACCAAATCCGATTATTATTGGCTTGTTACATACCACAAATCTTCATTAGCCATCTTGTAATTTCAAAAGTACAAGAACTAAAAGTGTTACAACTTACAAACAACACCCACAAGGACCAATTTGTAGTTCACTCATTTTTTATGCAAGTCTTCACTTTTCATGACGGACGAAATGTATCGACACAATATCAACGGAGTTTCTAATAATTAGTTACCTTTTTTATAACCAATAGAGAGTAACAAAAACACATAAATAGATCATTTCTATATACCTTCACCAAATAGCCATCAACTCGAATAAAATCGAACACTTCAACGCCATCTCCATGAAAGGTGTAATTTCTATAATCCCTTTATGGTGGTAAAATAGTTTCAGGTTCAGTTTATCAAATATTTGCCAGATAAGCATGACAAATACTAAAATCATATCTAGTAAGAAGCATAGCAAACATCGAGAAACTTACCCAATAAGCAAATAAGCAAGAGATAATAGTCTTACCCTGTAAATTTTGCTCATCGAGTTAAATATTGTTACCAACAATCCATTTTAATGAACGATAATTTTATGCGATATAAGTATATAACGAAAGTGATGGTAACTCTGTCGTTTAAGTTGATTAAAAGACAAAGTAATTCTCCGACTATTGTACATGTTACACATGTTCGTTGGTCGGATACACAACATGATTTTAAGAGATGTTAGGGATTGTTTATTTAAAACAACTTATCGACAACTTTCAGATGGACCGTCATACACAAGCCTCAAATTCTGACATTTTGGGCATAGTTGAACATCAATATCATGGTCATAATTAAATGGCATATATATAAATTTCTAAACAAAATAACGTGTCCCAAAATGAGAAGTTTTGCAATTTTCATGTGACAGAGGAAGCATAGTCAAGATGAAGCAACGTTGTTGAAGCTAATATTAACCAATCCAACAAGTGAAAAGGGAAATAAGACCAATTCCATGCATCTATTGATAGATCATATATAAGTGTTTGGAAGTGATTTAATGGGTTAGAAATTGGCTTTTTCGCTCAGCCCAAAAAGGGAAGTCATATCCACTCAGCCAAACTTTTTACATTCTTACCAATTACCATTTTGTAAAACCTATCCTTGATTTAACAAAAAAAACAATCGGAGAAATGACAACCAACCATGCACAAAACGACAAGAAACCACGTAAGGTAGAGCAATTGGTAGGAAGTTAAATTTAAAAAAAAAATCTAATTAGTGAGAATTTAAGATCTTTAACCATTATCAAGGACCTAAAGCACAAAAGAAAACAATCTTGCTACCTGTGATGTACATTCTTGCTGATAACACAAAGTTAAGCATCCGGGCCCGTCAATTTTATCTTTCTGCAAATTCTAGAATTTTATCTACTCACCAAGGATGTTACATGGCATGATTAGAATTTAGAACCACGAGTTTTTAAAGAGAATTAAGCTACTGACTAACCCATCAAGCCATGTTAATGTACTGTGCAACAGCAATTATACATACATCATTTTGTTCAACATGCCTATATATCACCAAAGAAATATTTAAACTCCATTGCCAAATCACTAATTAGAACATATATTTTATCAAGTAATTAAAGTGCTGAATTCCAATTTGTTCAATGGTTTAAACTTATCGATGTTAGAATGCAAAATCAAATCATTGATTAAGCCAAGCATACAAATATATTCAAATCCAATAAGATAGTGGTTATGACTTGAGAAAGAAGATGATATATGTTGTTAGGGACAAAAATTAAAGACCAACTGGAAAGAACGTCAATCATATAACATAAACTGTTCCAAAGCATATATATGATCATTAATTTGTAAAACTTGAAACATTCATCCTAAACTATATATATGACTTGTTTCTAATGCCTTCCTATACATATATACATATATATATATATATATATATCTTGTAGCTATCTATTGTGATCACTTTCTTCTCATATTTGTAACTTTCAAACTAACTAAAATTAAGAAAGAAACCAACCAAAAATCTCGATCTGATTCCGATGCAGAATCAACCTCATCACCATCTTCACTTCCAGACAAATATTTATCACTATAATCATACCCAAGACCCTGAAAATACTCCAATCTTTCACACTTGTCCAAATGCTGCAACCCCTTTGTGTGTGATCCTGTAACAATGGCTGATATCTAACACTTCCAGATGGCAATGACTTTATATGCTTGAAAACCATTTGATAAGTGATGCTGCTCCTTTGGATTTCCAGATTCACTTGATCTAGCTTACTAATGATGTTCAAACTTACATCGGGAAACTCGTCCTTCAAAAGCGATAGAAATATAGGAAAGTTGTTCAATAGTTGCATCCTGCATATTACCACAAACAAAAACAATCATTGGCATCATCACAGCATACCAACTGTCTAGTTTAGAAGATAAGAAAATAAAATCATTACCTTGTCTAAAGTTGAGTAAGACTCTCCATCCTTATTAGTGCTCTTACCGAATAAAATTCACAGCCTATGTCATGTTCATATAGTAACTGTCTTTCCAAAAAAAAAACATTGCCACAAATAATCAAATTACATGAGAAAAAAAACCAAACAGATAAAGAATCACTTAATAGTAGTGCCCATGTGCTCAATAGTTTGGCAATTATTCTAAATTGTTGTGCTTACCAAAGATGAAGCTATAGAGGCCCATGTTGGGCAGAAACTCGTATACAAGAAATCTTTCAGGCCCTGAACAGCTGCATCCTAACAGCCTGACCAGGTTTTTGTGTTCAATGTTGCTGATCATGTTAACTTCGTTATAGAAATCAGCTGGTCAGAATTTGTTGTTCAAGAAAAGCCTCTTGACAACGATCTCTCTTCTATCCGGAAGAGTTCCCTGATAAATTTCCAAATACATTAGCAGGAAAAAGTGGTTAAACTTAGTAGTTGACAGCTGAAGTCAATAAGAACTGTTAAGTTTATGTTAAACAAAGGCCAACATGAATAATGTAGTATCACAAGTTACTACCTTGTAGAAGGTCCCGAATCCTCCTTGCCCGAGCTTATTGGCATCATCCCAACAACATGTGGCTTTCTCAATAATGGAGTATTTGAAATTCAAGTTACTGTTGGTAAGAATCTTCACCAGTTTCTTGGCATCATAAGAACCTGGGACATTATCATTGGTGTGCTTAATGATTCAGCAAATTACATATGTATGTAGGACTAAGGGGATGTTTGGTAACGACTTAATGGACTGTTTGGCATGTATGGCTTATTCGCTTAGCCATATACAAGTGTTTGGAAGTGACTTAATGGGTTAGAAATTGGCTTTTTCGCTCAGCCCAAAAAGGGAAGTCATATCCACTCAGCCAAACTTTTTACATTCTTACCAATTACCATTCTGTAAAACCTCTCCTTGATTTAACAAAAAAAAAACAATCGGAGAAATGACAACTAACCATGCACAAAACGACAAGAAACCACATAAGGTAGAGCAACTGGTAGGAAGTTAAATTTAAAAAAAAATCTAATTAGTGAGAATTTAAGATCTTTAACCATTATCAAGGACCTAAAGCACAAAAGAAAACAATCTTGCTACCTGTGATGTACATTCTTGCTGATAACACAAAGTTAAGCATCCGGGCCCGTCAATTTTATCTTTCTGCAAATTCTAGAACAATTCAAGAAATTTAATTAGAAACTAAATGAATGATTAAAGAATCATGATAGGAATTAATATATTTGATACCACAAATAAAAGATCTGCTATTCTGAGCCATATAGAGTTTCTGGTGTTCAAGGAAGTGTCCAATGGACCTATCTCTTCAAAGCTTCCAACTCCAACCCCTGATGCACCCTGCATTTCATATTTTCAACGGTTTAAAAGCACTTCTCACCTTGCTCACCAAAAATGGCACTTCTCACATGATCAGATCCATCGTAGTTAATTGAAAAGAACGAATTATGTTTCACAACATGAAAAAGGTGTCAGATACCTAGAGGGATTGAAACGTACATCTTCAACGGTATCATTATGGCCTTGGAAGATACCTCTTGCTTGAATAGCAGGGCTCTCGGTACGTTTATTGTCATCCCCACCCAGTCTTTAGCCCTGGTTTTGTTGCCAACGTAGAGATATGATTACGAATACTCCATAAAACGATCAATTTGTCCTTGCCTGCCAACACAACACAACAAACAAACAACGCAAAAGTGGATTACATATATAAGCCAAATATTGTATAAATGGAATAATAAGGGGTTGTTTGGTTGTTCCATTAAGGGCATGTTTGTTAGCGGCTTAATGAGCTTAATGGGACTTATATCTTATTCTGTCAATAATACATGACTGTTTGGTACTGAAAGTGGCTCATTTAGTAAGGTTTTGGGAGAGGGCTTCATAGAAAGCCATGTTTGTTCAAACATGTTTATCCCAAACAAAAAACTCGTTCATTTGATTTATGAAAAATACCTTCCAAACAAAAACCTTTTCAATCTATACAAACAGTCATGTATGGCTGACCAGATAAGTTAGTTTACATATCATTAAGCCACTACCAAACAGTCATGTATGGCTAACCAAATAAGCTGTGAGTCACATGAGGCTGCTAATAAACAAACCCTAACTTGAAACAAATACTAAAAGTCCGTATTTTTATGAAACAATGATATTAGAATGTGACTTGGCAACAATCTGAAATATCAGAGTTAGGAACCAAATTATCATATTCAAAGAGAAAATCATGGTATTGGATATTAATAGAGTTGAGAAAAATTAATCATTCCCTTTAAGTAAGAAAGGACCTACCTGGTCAAGCGAAGGTGAAATTAAGTATCCGTATATTTCTCAAACTTTAAACGCCAAGTTCTCAGCTCCTTATCCATCTTCTGCGATGAAATTCGATATTGAATCAAACAAGCACTGATATGATTTCTTCTGATTGGTTAAAGTCCCAATTAGCGACCAATTATCAATAAATAACATCATCATATTAGTAACTCTTTGGGTGCAAGGCAGCTTGTGTGTTTGTGATTGATCACCCATACAGATGCAATTACCCATTATATAAACATAATATTCTTAAAACAAGAAAAAAACTACAATTGAACAAAGCTACAACTCTTCAACAGGATCTTCTGGAAATAGTTTACAAATAATCTTTAAAAATGAAAACGAACACCCACAGAAACAAAAACAAAATAAACCCAAAATTCGGTGATCAAAATTAAAGTGATTTAAAAAAAGATAACCTTGAATTAACCTCTATGATTGGTCACTGAGGTTAGAAGTCGAGAACCCAATTGTTGTCACTTCACCTGTATAGAGTACAAAGAGCTGATAAAACATTATACTTATCTACCACATTTTCATAAAAGGACATGTATAATAAGATGTCTAGGAGAGCACATGTACCAGTTTGTCTGCTCTTTGTGTTCTGTGTTCTAAGTTCTTCAGCCATCTCCAAAGCTCGATCTTCATATCTGATTTGCCTCTAAAAGAAACCAAATCACCAAAAAGTTATATCATATATCAGAAAAAAAAAAGAATTATACCTCTTTCGGTCATCAAAATGAATATTATTTTCTTCAAAAGAAATTTCTTTAGAACCCATAACACAATAAGCCTCTTATTTCTCCATCTGCTTCAATTTGGGACTCACTTTGATTCAGAATAGAAATATCAAAAACATATATCGAAATCAGAAGCATATATCTCGAAATCAGAAGCATGTATTGAAATATAAATTAAATAAGAAGCATATAACAAATCAGAAGCATAAATCGATTTCAGATCGAAATCCATTGTTCAAAATCGAAAACCCAAATGAAAAATAGAGTAACCTAATCGATTGCAAATCCATGGAGGAAATCGATTTCAAAATTGAAAACCCAAATTCAAATCCAGTAGCCAAATAGATTGGAAATCAATTGTTCAAATCGATTTCAAAATCAAATTGCAAGCCATACCTGAGAGTTTTTTCAACCCAAAATCAAAATCAGGGTTTTCTACTCTTGCGTCAAGAAAATCTGAAGAGAAGAGGGGGAGAGGTTGAGGAGTGGAGAGAAATTAGGAGTAGGAACTTGGTCCCAAAATCAATTTCAAGAAAACTATGATGACAGCTTTTAAGGCTTGTACAACAGGCTTAATTGACTTGTACTGTGTAAAAACTGATTGTTGAACAAAATAACTGACATTTTGAGATATTCTCTTTATAATATAGTATAGATATGTACTAATATAAAATTAAAAAAAACAATAATAAATTAAGTTCATCTTCTTCTTTCCAACACCACCCCCTCCCACCCACCGCCACCACCCCCTCCCACCCACCGCCACCACATCATCATCAAGTTTATAAAAGTAGATCTAAAGATTACTTAATAGATCTAGAAGGGGGTTTTACTAAAATTTTCTTTTAAGAGATCTGAAGACAAAGAATGATGATTGTGAGATTTTCTTCCCCCACCCCACTGCAACGATGTCGATAATGGATAACCTCACCGACCCCTCATCTTCGACACAATCACCCTTTCGGTGGTACTACCTCCGCCAGAAGTCATAACTTGTCTCTGCATCACCAACGATCATTTCCCCTTCCCTCTTCGACCTCTTCTTCACCGTAACGAGCACCACTTCCATTAAAAGGGGATGAAGATGGTGGTTTTGGGTTTTTTTATGGTGGAGACTGTAAATGGTGATGATGATGTTGACTATGGTGGGTTTGGGTTTTTTGACGGTGGTTTGGGTTTTTTTTTTTTTTTTTCTTTAAATGGTGATGATGATGACTAAGTTTTGAGAATTCTTAATGGTGTTATGGTGGAGTTCGTAAATGGTGATGATGGTGACCATGGTGGTTTCAAACTAAAGTTTTGGTTTTTTAAAATGATGGTTGTTTTGGTAATTTCAAGTGTGTAACAAAAATAGGGAACAACATTAAAAGACTAGATTGCCCTTTTAAATAAATGATTTAACAAATGTCTTTAATAAAGGTAGAGGTCATGGACCTAGGGTGTTCAAAAAAAACCGAAAAAAACCGTAAAACCGAACCGAACCGTATGATCCGAAACTGAGAAAACCGATACACGAGCAACCCGTGACCCGAAAAACCGAAAATAAGGGTACCCGCTAAGTCACGGGTTGGGTTCGGTTCTTAAAATCTACTACCCGCGGGTACCCGTCCCGCTCCGTATATAATTAATTTAATAAGAAAAATATATTTATTAATACTTTATAATAAAAAATTACTTATCTTAAAAAAATCTTCATTACATACCGTGTTTTCTTCTTTCACCCCTACTCCCGTTGGTTTGTTGGTCAAATTTAATCTAGATCATTTTTGCATACCCATATCGACGACAATCTTCGATACTTTTATTTTCATTTTATAATATTTTTATGGTTAATTGTGTTAGTTTGTCACAAAATAACTTTATTTTCTAGTATATATTTATGTACATCAAAAAATTCGACAAAATGCGGGTATCCGTGAACCGAACCGTGGGTACCCGCTCTTTTTTGATCCGTTCGGTGCGGGTACCCGCCCCACGCGGTTCGGTTTCGGATAGTAAAATTAGGTACCCGCCCCGCATATATGGCTATCAAAAATCTCACTACCCGCCCCGCCCCGCCCCGTGAACACCCCTACATGGACCCAACATGTAAACCACAAGGACCAAATCCATAAATATTTCTAAAATAGACTCAAAGTGTTAAAACCAACAAACCATAGAAACCAAATATATAATTTACTCTATTGAATAACATAATTAGGGTAAATTACATATTTGGTCCCTATGGTTTACACTTTATTGCATTATTGGTCCATATTTAAAATAATTATGGAAAAAGTCCTTATGCTTTACATTATATTGCATTGTTGGTACTTATGGTTTACACTATATTGCACTATTGGTCCCTAACCCTATTGACAAAATAGGGACCACTAGTGCAATATAATGTAAACCACATAGACCAACAGTGTAATATAATGTAAACCAAAATGACCTTTTACATAATTATTTTAAAATAGGGATCAATAGTGCAATAAAGTATAAATCACAGGAACCTAATATATTATTTACCAAAATAAATATAATACATTAACAATTTTAAGGCCCAAATTTTAGCTCCTAACAAAATAACCCACATTAAAATAAAGCCCAATATAAACATAACTAATAGTTAAGAAAAAAGAGGAAGAAAAACTTGAATATGAATAGACGAGATGAGGGCATCTCGACTCATCGTCTCCCAGACTGCCCCATTGGTTGGTTGATCGTATATCGTAAGGCTATAACTAATAATTAAGAAAAAAGAGGAAGAAAAACTTGAATATGAATAGACGAGATGAGGGCATCTCGACTCATCGTCTCCTAGACTGCCCCATTGGTTAGTTGATCGTATTTCGTAAGGCTTCGTTTATGAATTTTCAGTTCGCTCATTTGTTGACTTGACAGGTTTGTTCAAAATCAAGACTTTAAATTTTCTTATACTTCTTTAGATATGATCTTCTTACCCATTGCAACATCAAGCGCGGAAAATGCATTTTTAGTAATGAAGGTGATAAAAAATGAGTACACGCAACAAAACGGATGATCGATTTTTAAGTGATTATTTAGTATCATATATTGAAAAGGTTATTTTAGAAAGTATTAATAATGATACGATTATGCAAATATTTCAAGGTATAAGACCTCATCGTCGTCGAGTACAATTGTAAAAACTTTAATATCACTACGGGTATATATTTAATTTTAACATTAGTGACCCGACTCGACACAAATATAGTTGACACTTTCATTTTTATCTACTTAACTTAATTAGAAAACCATGTTATTAATAGTTCTAAACTCGCCATGTGAAATGTGAATGGCCATTTGATCGAGTGACCAGACCCAACAAAAATTGCATTTCTAAAGAACCAAATCCATAATAAATGATATTCAAGAACAAAGTCTATAAAAATCAACAAACCACAAGGACCAATCCATAATTTACTCTAAGAATGAAATTTAATTTCATTTAAACCCTATAAATCAAACACCGAAATTTCCAAAATCCTTTCAACTCAAAGTCCTTGATTTTCTGAATTCTTCCTTGAAATCAAAAACTCCATAAAAATATTCCGTTAAACAAAACATGTCCTTGGTGAACTCACAAAACCTCAGGAAAAGTTAGATGCTCTTGGAGTCATTTTTTACAACGTATTTGACATTTTAAACACATATGTATCTCAAATTAGGCGAAGATTTGTGTGAGAAGTTGAGTTAATAGAAAGATGCTGTAAAGTGCATCTAAACCATTCCAATGAATTTGTTTAGAAGAGAATTGATCTATATCTCATCCAATATGCATCCAATAATACTTTTCAAGCTTTCACGTTGATTCTCATCGAACACCAACCTCTCAAATCAATCTTCAATTATGTCAAACTTCCTATTCATAAACGATATCTTTAGAAAATTTAACAATAAGAACTTCGTTCCTATATCCCACGAGTCAGAAGTAGGGTCAAAGATATTGTTTCGACACGCAGTTTAGCAAACAAATTTGAGTTTTTCAGCCATTTTAATTAAATCCAAAACCCCTTTTGACCCGTTAAAAGTCACTTTATACTTACATAGGCTCAGTAGGGTGTAAGCAGTCGAGCTTTTAACGAGCTACTCAGCTCGAGCTCGTATCTCGAGCTCAAGCTTAATAATACTCGAGCTCGACTCGATCTCGAACAATAATGGAGCCGTTTAAGTTAACGACCGAGCTTTATAACACAAGTTCGACTCGACTCGTCGAAACTCGATTAATTTCGAGTCGAGTCGAGTCGAGTCGAGCGAGCATTCGAGCTACCTTTTTCGAGCGAACATGTTCATATATATTTATTAATAATAGTATAAATATCTAAATATCGAGCTCAAGTAGATAAAGAGTCAATCGATCGCAGTTCGAACCCATAAACGCTTCGAGCTCGAGCCGATAACTCAAAAATATTCGGCTCGGCTCGAGCCCGACATGAAAAGTTAATCGAGCTCGAGTCGAGCTCGAGCCCAACATGAGTTTTTGAGCTCGGCTGATTAACCCACTACTCGACTCGGCTCGGCTCTTATACAACCTAGGCTCACGGATTTAATTAAATCCCATTTAAGAGTTTTAACAAAAACTCGTCTTTTAAGCTCACTTTTTTAATTTCTGGATGCAATCTTTTATCATCCATGCCTTTTGCGTTGTGAATTTTGATTGCAATAAACATATTTATTACCTTTGTTTCCGATGATAAGACCCACATCTAGCAAAATAGGTTATTTATTGCCGGTAATACAGCATGAAATAACAAGAGCATGGCGATTGATAAAATGCTCAATGGATACCGTAACAACCATGGTTCGAATCTCTTGTCAAAAGCACTGGTAAAGATGCAATTACACTTGAAATAGAGCAAAGACTCTGAAACTGTTGCTTAATGCGTATAGAGTACATAGCTTCGGTTGTGCAAATTTAAAGACCACATAAAAAATCCGGAAGCTGTAATTAGGTAGTACCTGCAAATTTAATGTGTAACATTCTTTGGAAGGTTTCGGATGACGTTACTCTTCATGCCCATCTTGGAACGCATGGCATCCACCCCTGATCTGTTCATCTGCTTCATCACCTTCATCCTCACCATGTTCTCTTTCGACTGCACTGTTGACAAACCCATGCTCCTATACCTGAAATTTGTAAACATACATTCAAGATGACGACAATTTGTTCAAAGAAAAACAAGATCAAATGTACCCATTCATGTGTTTCATTTCAAAATGATTTCGAGTTGATGTCAAATTTGTGAGAAAAATCCGTTTAATCTTAAAAAATCATGGGATGTAGGCACCTTGCAGCAATACAGCTGTAATGGGAACTCCATTTGCTGACGGGCGTGGTTTTGACGGTAATAACGCAAATATTCTCGGGAACCAATTGCTTTGGTTGATATAGTATCATTGTTTACTGTAGTTATGATGAGCTCAGACCCACCACTCCCAAGTTCTATACCGTCGCTGGTCCCATCTGCTGTAACAAGTTGTTTCCCATTTGCATCCATGTAACTAAAATATACAAAGAAGAAAGAATATTAGATCGATCATAGGTGTTCATGAAATCTTCATACATTTCATATACAAGTTCTTTAAGACGCGTTTAAAATAAAACATCATATTAGCTAACTATTTTATATGAGACGATAAACACAAGTGTCCTATTAAGAGATGGGTTTATACGGAAGACTTTCCTATAAAATAGCTAATACGACCCTCTATTTCAGAAGTGTTCTATTGTAACGCTTTTAGATAAAACAATTTACCGTTTGGTCCTATGAACTTTTAAGTCCAATAAAATATGTTATTAGGACGTTTAGGCATTTTAGGCGTTCTATAAACCTGATGTTGTTATGGTGAACGAAACTAGACGACTTGAATTATAGAGAACAAAAACACCACTGATATAAACCTGCTGCTATAATCATAAAACTCTTCTAGCTCGGCTTCTTCCTCTTCATCATCGTCACCGTAGTGTACTTTGCAATGACTTTTTGCCACCATGTGCTTCCTAACCGCTTCCAAACTGTTGAATGGTTGGCAATTACTATTGCAATACAAACACATGAAATCACGCTTAACCTGTAGAAAGATAACAACACCAAGAATAAATGAGATGCTTCTAGAAAACAACATACATCAATTCTTCATGTTGAAAATGTAAATCTTTAAAGAAAGTCAGATAAACTGAATTCTTACAAAGAAAATTACTTTAGATATCGATGATTGATGTTTGATGCCGATGATGGAATGCAATTTTTATATGAAGCAATGTTCACAGAGGATAGATATCGAATATCTTACCTTAAGTCCAAGATATGTGAAAAGACCACTGGGATCTTTCAGATACTCGATGTCAGGTACAAAGAAACCATGATGCTTGTGCATATGAACCATACAGCTTTCAATAGTTTTATGTTTACGGTCACACATAAAGCAACATGTTGGATCCAGTTCTTCCTCATCCTCATCCATATCCTCACCAGTATCATCATCGGATTGGGATTCATTCACTTCCATGTGAGCAGACGAAGATGCCATTTCCACGACCAAGTCCTCATTCTCGGTAACCTCCTCCCATTCACTATCATCACTTTCATCATCATATTCCTCTTTCTGTTGGATGGACTTTTTCACAACACGCGGTGGAAGCGGCTTAACTATTGCACTATTCTCATCTTCATGGGCTCCCTCAGAAGTCCGCATTGTGTGAGCCCGAGATTTTAGATGTTGAGCATGAGCCTTGGCACTTCTATACCCTTTACCACAAATGCGACAACTATATGACATCGCAGGCCCATTCAGCTTACTCTTCTCTTCAGCAAGTGCAGATTGTCTGGCTATGAAGAGAGCTTCTGTCACTCCTGGAACCCCTGCAATCTGAAATTACAAGGATCGATGTAAATGATGACGAAACACTATAGAGACCGTATGTGTCAAAGAATATTGTCTTAACACGTTGTGTACAAGGGATAAATGAATCCAGCTCAAGCAGATTCACACAAATATCGGTAAAATGCAAACCCAACTTGCAGGCTAGTTTACCATAAACAGATTCTGCGTCCAAATTGGAAGAGGTAGCCTCTGCTCTTTCTTGGCAAGTATACTTATTTTGGATCAATGTATATTATGTATCTTGTGGGTTATCATTCTGGTATCACGGAATATTATGACATATATATATATATAGGGGTGAGTTCAAATGTGAACCACTTTTTCATTTTGAACGTGAGGACAACCGAGAGCGCGCCACGTGGCACACATCTTCGGTTACGGTGGACGCAATCACGGAGGATTGACGCGACTCATGGGAGGGGGAGATTATTAAAGGAGGGGACCTGGTCAAAGCCGCCTTTATTTACCGGATGAGTGGTTGAGATTTGTCCTCATGTTCACAACCAAAAATGAGTTCACATTTGAACTTTCCTATATATATATATATAGTGCAGATGCAGAGTTTAAGTGAAATTAAGCATTAAACTCCAAATGGGGTACATCTCAAAAGTCGAAACAAACCTAGTTTAGCTACATTTCAAATCAGTTTCATACAAAATACACCATTCGTGCCACCAAAAGACGAGAAATTCATTGTCTGATAACAAGTTCTTGATTACAATGGTGAAAATACTTAAAAAAAACTTCTCTCCGAATAGGATTATCAAGTATGATATATCTATTGTAAATTGTTCTTTATTCTTCAGTTACACAAATGCTACTTCCACAATTGGGGTTGTTTACTCGTTTATCAAGTATTTACCAAGTATTTACCAGGTAAGTGCGTCTATCACCTGATAAGCTCTTACTGAATAAGACTCGTGATCTTTTCCTTGCCTCTTACAAGGTAAGATTCTTAGTTTTTGCCATGTTAGAAAATAAGATAATAGGAGGAAAGTGCAGCAAAAACAATGATTAGGACATGATTTATCATTGTCCTTAGGATATTAATAGCCTCCCTAATCAAGGTTGTTTGAGTCAAGGCTAATACACCCCCAAAACTCCCTAATCATAAAAGAAAATCTTCAACAACTAAACACGTTCTTAAATGAACATTTCTGCAGAAAAATTATATTAAGAGATGGACAGAATTAAGAGTTAGATTATTAAGATGATGAAAGAATACACACACACACTTATACATATATATATATATATAGGTTTTTGTCTATTACTGATTTGGACAAGACAAAACTGAAATTAGAGTTTATCCATACTAAAAACCAAGAAAATTCATGTCAAAAATGGCCAGAAAAAAACTCATCAAACGGCGAGTAAAACAACTTTTTCTGGCAGGGTAAGTCGCATAAAGACATTGTCCGTGCTACTGCTATCTTTTAACCGATTAACATATATGTAAAATCCACAAAAGAAGGCCAAATCCTCCTTAACTCATCTAATCTCTTAAACAATTCAATAAAATGTTTATAAACTAAAAGAAAACTTCCACCCTTGGTATATGGGACAGCTGAATAAGTGATATGCCTTAAAGGTTCATATATACAGCTCCTAATTAAGATTCCACTATACATTCTATGCTGGATAAAACCTCACTACCAAGATTACATACATACATATATATATATATATATACACAATCCGGTAAATTCATCGAGCAATCAGACGTAACACTAGGGTTATAACAAAAAACAGGAACAATTATCATCATCCGAAACAAACAAAATTGAAAACTCCAACACAATCAAGCAAATATAGAATTCGAAACTTGCAATCAACAAGTGTAAAAATGAAGCAAAATAGGGTTTAAATGAACCTTGCGTTTGAGATTGTAACGGTGCCATTCGGACTTGTAATGAAGCTTCTGATCGTTTTCATCTTTGAATTCTGTGTTGCAGGCGTTACATGACAGACCACTTGTTGTCATCTTTGTTGAATTTGTTCAAGGAGAAAGAAGAAGAAAGTTGTTCAAATACGTTGGGTTTCAGATATTATTATAAGAAGAACCCTAATAATCAAAATAGGGGGAATCGAATTTTAGGGTTAGGGCAACAAGTATCACATCGTTTACAACTTGGACCCCAAGTGTTGTCTCATTTTTGATTTTCTTTTTTCGGTAATTAGTTTCATTACAATCAATAAAATAACCAATTCAATTGTTATGATATGTTTGGTTCGCAGAATGAAATGAAGTCTGTCAAAAGAAATAGAATCTGGAAGGAATTGGAATATGGAAGGAATTGGAATGGAATGTTATCAAGTTTGACCAAGTATTTTGTTGACAAGAATGAAATGTGATCTGTTAAAGGATTCGGAATCTATTTGTTTTGTTTGCTAAGGAATTGGAATGCTAAAAATGACAAAAATACCCTCTTATGTTGAACAACAGTGGTGGTCGGTGGCGATGGCAGGAGGTGGTGGTGGTGGCCGGAGGCGGTGGCCGGTAGCAGTGGCCAAAGGCGGAGGTGGTGCTGGTGGTGGCCGGAACGGTGGCGAGGAGGTGGGGACCGGAGGGCGGCGGGGCGAGGGGTGGCCGGTGGAGGCGGCGGCGGTGACCAGAGGTGGTGGTGGTGGTGGCCGGAGGTGGTGGTGGTGGCCAATGATGGTAGCCGGAGGGCATTTTTGTCATTTGAAAATTTTGAGGGAATGGAATTGAATTCCATCACTTCTTGGATGGAATGGTGAAATCCATAGATGAAGGAATTCATGAAATTCAATTCCATTCCATTGGCAACCAAACAACCTTATGGAATTCGGTCAATGAAATTCACCATTCCAATTTCTTCACAATCCGCCGGATTCCGATGAACCAAACGCCCCTAAGTTTCAAACTTTTCATATGGTGATGGGGCTTTTTTTCTTTAACATTTGTATGGATAAAATACGTGGTTTATGGCTTACTAGGATAACTAATTATTCTGTTGTATCATATTTTGTTATTGAACTTATTTTTATACTTAATATATCATTGAATATTTTTTTTAAATGTTCAAATCTTACCATTACGACCGGTTACCATAGGTATTCGTTTACATGACATCTACGTAATTACTTATAACAAGTGGAATCGACATGAGAAGGTAAAAGGGTTAATATCTGATAGGTTTAAGACTTATTAAGGTACCTAACTATTCTGTTTTTATCACATTTACCATTGAACTTATTTTTGTACTCAATATACTATTGAATTTCTTTTAATGTTTAAATCTTCATAAGGTTAGTCTTCGTGCTTTTGTTTTTTATTTGCATGCATGTATTTATACAAATGTGTATGTATATATGTAGGGAACATATTCATGAAGATTTATGGGAGGGTGGTAAGGGTAAAATAGTTACCCTTATTTGGTCACTTTTATCGCCATTTTAGCATAAATTTTATTTAATTATAGCACTTTTTAGTTAGTTTTAGCTATAATTAAGAGTTTTTGTTAATTGATGAACTTTTGTGCAATTCTTGCTTTTTGTGCTAAAAAACCTATATTTTAATCCATTTTTATCTCGACTATTTTCTGGTATCATTTTTGGGCTCGAGATAGTGATGAGCCGGATTTTGTACACGATAGGCCGCGATAAAGATGGTGATAAATATGGACCAAGAGGCTTGAAGATTAATGGGCCGGATTAATGGGCCAAAGAAGACGAGACAATGATGATGTTGGGTAGGGGTGAGCATAAAAAGCGGATACCCGCTTTTGGAACCGGAACCGCTTCGGAGCCGCCGGTTCTGGAACTGGAACCGGTGTGAGTGGTTCCGGTTCTGGTTCCTAAAATAAGGAACCGATCAAAACCGGTTCCGGTTCTCAAACTTTTGGAACCGTTACCCGGCGGGTACCCGGTATTTTTAAATATATATTTTAAATAGGTTACTTTTTTGCCATTTTTTGTATTTATTGTTAAGACTTTACGAGTAGTTTTTATCGGATTATTATGTTTTTAAGTTGGTATTTTATATTTTGTCATATTTATTCATTAAACCTGGGGTTTTATTACATTTATAATGTATGCAATGCTTGAAAAAAACTAAAAAAATAGGTCACAAGGTACCCGGTATCGGAACCGGTTCCCGGCGGTTCCGGGACCGGTTACAAAAAATTAAGAACCGCTCTAACCGGTTTCGGTTCCGGTTCCATGAAAAAAAGCTGGGTACCCGGTTATGCTCACCCCTAAGTTGGGCCATAGGTAATGGGCTGCAAGAATGGTGTCTTAGGCCGGTTCTCTTTATCTTTCGTTTTGGGTTCAAAGTTTACAACCACTCCCTTGGACTTTGTTTTATTTTGATGGGCCGATTACACACTCTTGGGCCGGCGATTTGGACAAACACTTGGATCGATTATTGGGCTCGTTTTATCACCAAACTTTGGGTTAAACCACTATTAGAACATTCTAGAAATGGGTCGTGAGCCCTGGATAATTACTATATATATGTATGCCTAAATTAGTATTTTCCTTGCACCTTTCTATATACTTTGGAAATATTTCCACTTTGGAAGAATTGTTGTTTCGTAGTTATAGTCGATTATTCACTCCTTAGGCGATGATGATGATGGGATGGTGATAATGATGAAGATTGAATCAATTTATCAAGCATTAATGAAAAGATAAATGAAAACATAAAAAGACTTTAATGTCTCTAAGTTAACAGAGTTAAGGCTATGCGTACTGTATGCCTAGGCTCAGCGGGCTGCGGTACGCAAGCATGGAGCTCGGCGGGCTGGGAGCCTAAACGAGTTGGCCACACCGCTGTTTTTGTGTATGTTGTGTGTGAGAGAGTTGGGAGGGTTGGGGTACTAATTAGAGAGGGTTCCAAAGAGTTAAGAGAGGGTTGGAGAAAAACTAATGTGGCAGTTAAGTTGGGAGGGTTGGGAGGATTTGGGTACTAATTAGAGGTGCACAAAACCCGGTTTTTTCAACCGAACCGGTTTTTTAAAAATTGGTTTTTTATTAATCGGTTTTTTCTTAACCGGTTTTTAAAAAAACCGGTTGTTCATTACCGGTTCGGTTTATTACCGGTTCATTACCAGTTTTGGCTACATTCCTCCCCTAGAACCCAACGGTCTAAAATATTTTGAAAAGAGCTTGCCTTTTAAAAAACCGGTTCGGATAAAAACCGGTTAAAACCGTTAAACAGTTATTGAACCAGTTAAAACTGATCCGGTTTTTTTCTCAACCGGTTAAAAAAAAAACCAGTTTCGGTTATTTTTTTTGGTTTTCGGTTAATCGGTTTTTTTGTGCATCTCTGGTACTAATAGCCTAACAGTGTTATCGTTAACAGAGTTAAGAACAAGGACCCTAGTAGTGCAAAATTGAATACCACAAAGAAGCAATCCATAATTTATCGAGTTTAGGGACCTTAGTAGTAAAAAGGTGAAAACCACATGGACCAAATCCGTAATTTACTTCATATATTATGGGTAACGCTTAATGGATAACAATATAACATAAAATCATTTATCCATATTCTACCCAATAAAATTTTTAGTAAACGGATAAAGGATAAGTGGATAAATGGATAAATTTTTCTTTATCCATATCCTTATCTAACCCGGGCGAAACATAACAGGCCACGAATATACTTTTATCCATTGCGAGCCATATATATGGTTTTAGTACCATATTTGGTTTTAACAACAATAGAAACAAATTATAAATTATAGTAACTAAAACTAAAATTAGACTTTATCAAGCTAGTTTAACTTTTAGGTACATGTCTTGATGGACATAAGGCCATACTTAACCGTACCACCCATACCAGCTGCCACTTCAGGTTTTAGAGGTGAGCAAAAACCGAAATCGAAAACCGAAAAACCAAATGGTTCGGTTTCGGTTTTGGCTTCAAAACCGAACCGAAAAAACCAAACCAAATTGAAAATATTATATTATTTTAAAATTTTATAATATATATATATATATAGGGGAAGGTTCAAACATCTTATATATGTATATATATTATCGATTTCCCCTTGATCTTTACGAAACTAGCAATCCTAACGCCTCAAACATTTTGTTTGTATTTTGATGATTCGTAAACTTATTTAATTTTATTATTTTATACTTTTATAGTTGAAAATATAGAAGATAACCGAAAACCAAACCATTTCACTAACCGGTTGAAAATGGAAGAAATATAGAGATGTAGATCGAAAACCGGGGAAAAAACCGAAAACCGGGGGGGCGAAAAAACCGAAAATCGAAAAAATAAACGGACCGAACCGAACCGTGCTCACCCCTATCATCCTTCCACTATCTTATCAACACCTTACCAATACCATACCATACCATCCTTACCCATACCAATTCCATACCACTCTAATTAATAGTTAAAAAAATAAAAGAAAAAGAAAAGAAGAGATAGATAGAGAGAGAAAGGTTAAAGGTACCGGTTCACCACAGGGATGTTATTACCCCTACCGTCCCCGTTACGTGGGACATGACAGGACGGGACAAAACTCACTGTCCCACGTTTGGTGCAGCATGGGACAGAACAAGAATTTCCTGTCCCACGTTTGGTGCGACATGAGACATGAACTGGGACAGAGTGGGACAACATGGGACAAAAAGGGCTTTTTTGTTCCACCAAAATAGGTGGAACAACATGGGACATAAATGAGGCAGAAACTAATATAACTTCAATATGGTATTTGTTTTAATGTTTACCACCACTAGTCGTGGCCGTAGCCGCCACCGGTAGCCACTATCGTCCACCTCCACCTTGTCTTCCACTACAACAACCTCCTCCGCCACCTCTACAATTACTACTGATTACCTACCACCACCGCCTACCACCTCTACAATTGTCCATCGCCACCACAACCACCACCACGACCGTTGGTCACCTCCACCACCACCACCACTATCTACCATCTTCACATTCTCCACAATCAACGACCACCACCACCATCATCACTATTAGTGTTACCATTGGCCACTACCTCCACCATCAACATCAGTTATATAAAAATCTTATATATATATACATATGTGTGTGTATGTGTTTATTTTATGAAGATTGTGTAATTTTTTTATAAGTTATATAGTTTGTTTTTTTACGGTAATTATAACTATTATGTGACATATAAAATCATTAAATAGTTTTTCTATGAAACTTCTATTCTTGTGCGTAGATGTTCTGTCCTGTCCAGTTCCATCCCGTCCATTCCAGTTCTACTCTCTTGTCCTGTCCTGTATGTCCAGTTCTGTCCCATCCAGTCTGCATACCAAACGCTAACTTAAGGGCTAATTTATTAAAACAACTAGTTAGAACCACGTTTCAAAGGCTTTTGGAGTTTTTCATTTTTTTTCCAAGTATGCCCTAATATTTTATGGAAATTACAAAAATAGCCCATCCTTTCTACAAAACCCACATACGTCAAAAACTTAAACCCTTCTTGCACACGAACATTGTCTAGCAAACGCATTCTCCATTGGTCGATCCTTCCTCGAAGAACAAAGAGAAATCGATTCAAATAAAGACTAAAATCCGCAACTAAAAGGTATTCTTTATTTTTCTAAAATCGACTCTTTCTTCACTCTGTAATATGGAATTGCTAATTGTGATGCATAGGTTTTGGACTCCATTGCTAAATTGTGGGTTTTTGGTCTGATTTTAGTCGCTTTTTGGTTTGATTTAAAAGAAGGTGTTACATAACTTTATTTTGATTTTTCTTCTTTATTCATGGGTGACCACTCCAATTGCATGGCCTTAATTCATAGATGTTACATAGTTGTTTGATGATTTACTTCATGATTTTGTTAGAATATTAGTTGGGATTTTACGTTTCTTAATTTTAAATGATGTTCTTTTGCGTTCGTTAATGTTCGTTTGATTACACTCATTCGTTTACGTTCAATTACGTTTTACATTCATTAATGTTCATTTTCCAAACACGATTTTTTTAGATTTGTCGGCTAGTTTTTGCCAATCATGATTTTTTTACCCGCTAGCTATCAGCTAGATGAATCTTTTCAAGAAAAAAACACTTATTTGAGTGCTTTGCTTTTCTAACCCCGTTTACTAGACACTTACTGGTTAAGCACTTACAGCTCACTCTCCTTATTGGGTAAACGCGGCCGTTTGGTTCGCAGATGGAATTCGAAGAAGATGGAATGACAAATTCCATTGACCAAATTCCATGTTGCTGTTTGGCTGACAGGATGAAAACTAAGGAATCCTTCGAATTCCTTCGAATAAACGAATTTGCCATTCCAAGCCATATCCCATGGAATTCATTGGTTCGGTTTTTTTTTTTTGGCCGAGATGGAAACCAAAACCGAAATAGAACCGATTTCGGTTTTCGGCCCGGTTCGGTTTCTTCAATCGAGATGAAACCATAACCGATATCGGTTTTCGACTCGATTCGGTTTTTTCTTTCAGTCGAGATGGAAACCGAAAACAAACCGTTTTCGATGTTGGATTCGTTTTTTTTTTTTTTGGTTTCGGTTTCCATTTTTCAGATTTTTTCCCCGGTTTCAGTTCAATTCTGGTTTTTGCTCACCTTACTTTTTACAATTTAATTCCAATTCCATCCAACCAAACATGACCAAAATGTATGGTCAAATTTCATCAAATTCCAATTTTAATTCCTTAAAAGTCAAATATCTTGATAAATTTCAATTCCACCGAATTCCATTCCACGAACCAAACGCTATCTAAGAATCCTCCCCCGTGAAAGAAAGACAAGGAACAAGAATCTTACCGGGTTATAAACCCCTGCCATCAAAATAGATTGATGAGGAAGTTCACCCCATGAGTTAAAGAAGAGTGGTTACTTTGAACGGTAAGTTACTCGGTAAGTCTTTTAATGTTGCAATCTAATTTTTGTTTTGTTTTGTTTTAAGAGGATGGATTCCTTAGCAGATGATGTTATCCAACACATTTTCTCCAACTTAAGTAATGTAAAGGATTTGGCACATTGCCTTTGTGTCTCCAAGAACTTCAAACGCAACATCACTCACCACAAAACCCTTTGCTTCCCTCGTGGCATATTCGACAACCTAAAACACCCTCAAACTCCCGATCGCATCGTGACCCAGATGGTGTCATCAATTCCTCGACTAGAAGAGCTCGTAGTTTGTTGCCCGTTCACCAGCCCAGCCCTGGCTTCGTGGCTGCTAATCGTGGGATCTTCATTAAAAAATCTCGAGCTTTTTGTGGCTTATGATCACAATAACAAGTTTCCCAACTACAATCTTGATTGCATTCAAGGTGCTTCAAGGAACTTAGAGTCCTTGAGACTTTGGCGTGTGACAATCGCGCCTACCCCAAAATGGGAAGTGTTTCAGAAACTGCGGAATCTTGAAATTAATGAAGCCAAGTTGGAGAATTCGATCTTGACGGAGGCTCTTCGTGTGACTCCTAACCTTACCCGACTTGTTCTTCGTAGTTGTAAAGGTTTGTCAATCGTTCATGCTGAGCTTCTCGAGCTTCGACACTGTGAACTTTACGTTTAGAATTGGGAGAGGTGCGCACTCAGGCTTAGAGCCCCGAAGCTCGAATACCTTGTGGTTCAAGACTTTGATTGGATTACAGTTTATGAGACAAATTGCTTAAAGAGCCTTTCCATGAGTCATTATAGAGGCGATCGTAAGATACTAAGATTCTAAACTGAAGTTTGGTCATATTTTTTTCACAATAATCAATTTTGAGTGTATATATGCAATTATAATCATGGTTTTGTATACTGCTTCTAGAGACTTGTCAAGGGCTGGATTTTGGTAACCTGATGGCACTTGAGTCCTTGAATGTTCGTGGTGGTCGATGGGGTGGGGACCTAATAAGGAAAATGCTTCGACTTGCAAGCGACTTGAAGCATCTTCATTTGCACTTCGGCCTCGTCAGAAGTTCCCCCTTTCCGGATTTTGTTGAGTTGTTCGGAACTCTTCCAAAGCTCGAATCTTTCAGCGTCAGTCGTGACACGCTGTTCTTTATATGCAATTTAAACAATCCAAAGAACGTGAGTTTTATAATTACTTGCTACTAATTAAACAATTAAGGGTTGTTTGGTTTGCAGAATTCAAAGGAATTTGATGGAATTGGAATGACAAATTACTTTGACCAAGTTCCGATCTCGATGGAATTCTTAGCAGGAATTCATCATCCCTTACCAACCAAACGCATGCCAGATTCCATTCCAATTTCTTCAAAGTCAAATTCCTTGGATGGATTCAAATTCCGTTCTGCAAAGGCAAGTTCTCCGTTAAGGATCTTGACTGATCATCTTGTTTCTTGTCAGGTGGTTTCAAATTTAGTGATTTCCAGCCTTGAAGAGGTTGTTCTCTTTGTGCAATCGCCCAGTTATTCTAAAGAATTGGATGAAATAAAAATAGTAATTCCAATGATCGAGTCATTGGTGAAATACGGAAACAAGTTAAAGATGTTGAAGATCAAGACCGATTGGGCGATGGAATACGATAGAATCGATGAATATTTTTTCGACAAGATTTGCAGGTTTAGTTGTTATCGGTTATGACCGGGTATGACTTATTTGTGTAACTAACTATTTCATTTGTATACATATTACCATTGAACTATTTTTTTTTTACTCAATATACCATCGAACTATGTACAAATAGTTCGATGGTATATTGAGTAAAAAAAAATAGTTCAATGGTAATATGTATACAAATGAAATAGTTAGTTACCCAAATAAGTTATAAAACCTTAATTCTATGTTAACTGTTTTTTGTTCGTTCTGTTTTTATTCATTCTGTTTTTATTCGATTTGATTCGTCGCATAACATGAACATGGTCTCGTGTTTACCGTAGAATCGTGATTTCGACACGTTGGTCGATGCCGTATTGGGTGTTTCGGCATTCGAAAAGAGAGTTGCATTTGATTCGTACGGTACGTTACACAATGCCAATGCTTCATTATTAGACAGTTTTTGTATGCCAAAAATCCCATGTTTTTTTATTCAATTTATTGCATGATTTTAATCAAAATATCAAATGATCTTTTTTTATTGCAGCATTGTTGATAATTTTGGAGAAGAATAGAAGATGATACCTTAATTACAAGTTTTGGTTATCTTTTACAATTGGACCAAAATAGTTTAGCTTTTATAAGTGATCAATTTCACAAAATATATTTTTTATTCATGATTTTGTAAATTTTGATGGAGTAATCGAAAATGGGTGTTCTTGCTTTACGAAATCTTTGTACCAATCTCAAAGCTGCCTTTATTGACTAGTCTCGGCCACATGTCGCGCTCTCGGCTGTCCTCACTCTCACAACCAAAAAGTGGTTCACATCTGAACTTTCCTCTCTCTCTATATATAAATATGCATATGTAAAACTCAACTATTGCATGTAGAGTAAGATTAGCTATTGTAAGTTGATTTGCTCTTTGATATTTACAACACATAATTAATTCATTTTTGTTTGTTTGAAAGGGTTTCTTCCACTTTATCATGAATAAATCCCTCATTACATTCTAACACTAAAGCTTCTTAACAAGTCCGAATTATAGATTGTCTTGAGAAATCCTTTGGCTGCTTTATACAAATGCAGATGGATTATTATCCTTGTGATCTCGGGAGATGTCCTTACAAAAGGTCACTCGCCCTTCCGAAATAAGGAGTACACATTGTTGAACAAGCTCATTCAAGTGGGTGCGGTGGAGACGTCAACAGCCAAATGCTTGCCAAGAATATCATGAGTCAAGTCCCCCCTTAAAAGTAAGAGGGTGTCAAGAGATGCCAGAAATGCAATAGCCCACCTCGATAGTATTACGATGCTTATTCAATCAATTGATCTTCTTTATTTCTCATCCGAGTTCCAAACCATTTGTTTTTTCCTAGAGATGGCGTTCGTGAGAATTTTTCCATTGCAGGAAGTGTGGTATGCATCAATTTCTTCTATTTCTTTACCTAGGATTTGATCAACTTAGTATTTTTGATCAACTTAGGGCGCGTTCGTTTTGCGGGAATGGAATGGAATTGGAGGGATTTGGATTTCAAATCCATTCCATTCCCGTGTTCGGTAAGACATTGGATTTGACAAGGGTGGGATTTGAAATCCTTGGGAGTTTTTGAAATCCCATATCCATGGGATTTTGAAATCCATGGCTAAATGGTTGGATTCTGCTGGATTTCAAGCGGTCCATCCTTCCAATAAATTAAATAATTATTTTTATATTAGTTTTTATTATAAAATAATAAAAAATTGAAAAAGGTAATAAATTGAAATCCAAATCCCTCGAAATCCCGCATAACGAACACGTCTTTAACAAGGATTTGAAATCCAAATCCTTCCAAATCCAAATCCTTCCAAATCCAAATCCCTCCTCAAAATCCATTCCATTCCAATCCATTCCCGTAAAACGAACGCACCCTTAGTGTTTTTTCCTTATTTTGGTTGTATTTAAAGTTTTAAAGTAGATTGCACTTGATCCGACAACCCGTTTATGATGTGCCAACGTGTTTATAACATATCAACCCGTTGAAGATTTCAACACGATCAGATAAACGGGTCATGTTCGGATTGAGTCTTTCTGACCCCCAACTCGATACTTGCATATTTGAAAACTTACGACTTCGTACTTTGAATAATCCATCAAATTATAATATTATACCTTCATTTTTTGTACAACCTAGCAACACGTCGTGGGTCATGCTTAGCACGGCCCCCAATAAGTACCTAGTATGTATATATATAGAGGAATTTTCTTTTGTGAACTTATATATATATATATATATAGAGGAAAGTTCAAATGTGAACCACTTTTTGGTTGTGAACGTGAGGACAACCGAGAGCGTGACACGTGGCGGCTTTGAGTGTGGTCCCCCTCTTTAATTCAATGCCCTCCCATGAATCGCGCCTAGTCATCCGCCGTGGACTTGACGTGGCGCCTAGTCATCCGCCACGTGTCGCACTTTCGGTTGTCTTTACGTTCACAACCAAAAAGTGGTTCACATTTGAACCCACCCCTATATATATGACCATTGGTATTTGGTAGATGGATTCCATTCCAAAACCACTTATAAATCTTTTTAATAAAAACTGATAAATTATTATATATATATATATATCAAATACAAAATGAGTAGTTTGTAAAAACCCTATAAACCTAATCTTAACTATTGATTTTGTTTATATTTTGTTTATATTCTAATTTTTAGGTGGTTTTCAAATGTGGTTGAGAGAAAATTTATGAACTGAATTAATTCACACAATTGATCATCTACATGTATTTTCAAGATTGGTTTGTATAGTTTGTACAAACTATACAGTTTGTAACGGATAAGACCCCTATATATAATCTAATCAACTATATATCTATTAGTTTGAATTTGTACGCAGCAACATATTTGAATTTAACTTTATTGACTTAGGATCATGCGAGAACAAGTTGTTATCGTGAGATCGCTTGAAACCAATACTAAACGTATAAAACTTCACAAAAAAACACCATGAATGTACATAAAACTTGAATACGCAAACCTAAAAATCATTTTCGATGCAAAAAAATATCCAAAACAAGGTAAAAAATGAAACCTTCACAGCTCAAATTCTGTGAATGTTACATATATATAATGCAAACCTTCACAAAGAAAAATGCTATGAAGGTTTCGTTTTTTATCTCTTTTTGGAATTTTTTATTTCGATAGTGTTTTTTAGTATGTTTTAACGATGAATGCTCAATTTTTTTTACCTTCACAAATGTTTTGATGTGAAGTTTCAAGTAAAATATATTGATCTCACCGATCTCACGAAAAAGGCTTGGTCTCACCAGAACTTAACCCTAACTTTATTTATCATTATAAGTTGAAAGCTCGTAATTAGTTTTAGTACCGTATTTGTGTGGTCTCGAATGCAAATGGTTTAGTTAAAAAAGTAGGGTTGATAAAAGTTGAACAAGAAATATATAAATGTTGAATAAAGAAGAAGTGGTTCTCCTTTCCCACATCGGCAAATGGTATAAAATAGGTATAGTAGATAAGGTAGGTGAAAGAAAAAAAGGCTAAATCGGGGTGCGTGAGGGTTGGTTGTCATATTCACACATGGAACTATTCAAACCCTAAACCACTCTATTTGATAAATGGAGGTTTGTTGTTCCTTCAAAAACTTGCTTTTCCCGGGTCTTGCTTGGATAGGAAAACCCGATGCCCGAGCGTGTGTTGGATCAAACCCGTTTGAGTTAAGGCTCGTAGGTGGTGTGCCGATGGTCACCTTTCCTCGTCTCTCAAGCCGCACCCATTTTTGTTTCCCCAATCATCGAATATTATTTTTACTAGACTATACCTGTACACAATGCGACACAAAATTTTTTAATTCTGAAAATATAACGGTATAATTTATTATAAAAACAATAAACGTTTTTTAAGTTAATCTATTATTTTGTATTTTTTTTAATGTGATAATGACTCGTCCGTGTAATATAACTCTTATTATTTTTATGTTTGTGAAATACAATAGACCACATGCATAAATTTTAAGGTTAGTCCATAGATAAATAATTTATTTTAATGGTCCATAACTTTTCATTTATACAACAACCATGGTCCCTACATATAACCAGTATTAAGAACTAACCCGTCTATTAATAACCTATTTATTAATATTGAACTATTTTAATAGGGATTGGGTATATGAAACAAAATTAACAAAAAAATTAAAAATCATAAACCAATTAAATTTTAGAGCATATATATAAATTTGGATTTTCCTATATATGAACAATGTGATAAAAACAAAGAATGAACTTTACTCACAACACATCAACGATTGTAATATATTCAAAATTCCATTGACGAACGGTTGTTGCAAACAAAACTGCAAAACAACTATAAAAATATATACTCTTGATTTCATTGAAAATATATGAGAAATATAAAAAGGTCTTACTTAAATAAAGAGACTCTAAAAGTTTGAAGAAAGCTAAATAAAAAGTTTGAAGAAAGTTTAATAAAAAGTTTGATGGAATAATTAATGGAAGCCAATAAATAAAATTAAAAATAAAAATTATATGTAAATTGAAGAAAAATCCAACAAATTAATATGAAGGGGTGGCTATTCATGATCCCTATAGCTACAAGAATTTTGAGATGCTTGGATTTGAATGTAGGGTGGATGAGATTTTCCATAACTCATATTTACTATTATTATTATTTGGGAAAAGTACACCAAAATGTATCCAACTTGTCACGTTCTATCATTGTATGTACTCAACTTTAAAACTTATCATTTAATGTATCGAACTTGCTAAACTTTGCCATTGTATGTATCAGGTAACTTGTTACCTACAAAATGCTGACGTGTACAAGTTATATCTGATGTGTAATTTTATTTTTTTATCTTTAAAAGAAGTAAATTACAAGTTTGGTCTCTGAGGTTTTATTTGACAAAAACGAAATAACAAGGGTTAAATTGTAAACCCTTTTAAATCTTTCTTCTTTATCACTCTCTCTCTCTTGAATTTTTATCACACCAACAGTGGGTGGCCGGTGATCACCACCATGCCCACCACACACCACACCATGCCCACCATTGGCGATCACCTAATTCCGGTATGTCGTCGGAGACGTCTCCGACAAAACCACCCCGTAACCACCACGTCTCCGGCCACACCTGTTGGGAATCGCAGGCTACAGAACATGCACAGCGGAATAAAATACCCCGATTCCCAATCGAGGATCCAATCGTAAACACAGACAGATACAAATAAGGGTGTTCCGAAATTTTACCTCTAATCGTGAATAACACCGGAACGCAAGTAGGGGATACACCGCTACTGACACCTTCACGAGATTAGCTGCTAGACCACCTTCGGGACTACCTTGAAATCGATGGAGAGTGGGAGAGAAGGAGGGTTTCAGGTTTTCTCTAGGATTTTTTCTTTTAGGCTAAATTGATTGAATCATAATGAAAGTGATAAGGGTTTTACTATATTTATAACTATAAATATGGTAATACCCATTAAAGAAAAAGCCCGATCAATTAAAAGCCCGATAAGGTTATTTAATTGATTTAAACCTTTTATTTAATTAATAACTATTAATTAAATAACTTAACCCTTTTAATAAATTATCTATTAATTAATCCGATAAAATATACCAACTGATATTTTTTTTAACTAAATAATAAATAACTATTTATTATTTATTTCTCACTCAATAATTAATTTATACTTAATTAATTATTCCATCAAACTGGTAAATCCACTTGATCTCTAATTGGTGTGCAGCGGTGTGACCTACTAGTGTCTTATAACATTGGACACGGTAAACCCTGTTACTATCTTGCACATAATCCTAACAGACTCCCACTTGTGCCAGACTAGTAATTGTACTGTTACCATTAGCCTAAGGAGGTCCCTAGCCAGACACTTAGGTTAACCAGGTTATAAGATCTCTTATATCCAGAGATACAATTCACGCTTGAATTTGTACACAGGTTCATTCCTTTTGCACACGATATTTCTAAAATGATCTTAAGACATGGAGTGGAGGATTCATTTCTTAAATATCAAGTATTTCTTGACTCTGATTTCGATTACCTGCAGTAACGGATATTACTAAATAACACCTGTTATTCTATCCGAGCGTGGCCACGCGATTTCTGCCAATCTTAATCGTCAAGGGGCCCGGAAATATCTCTCTTTTAGTAAAGAGGTGCAAATCCCTTCTTAACTACTTGCATTTGGATCCACGGCTTCCGCTGCATCTAGTCATGTCCCGTATAGCCGCCCTGTTACGGTGCAGCGTTAGGACGTGCTAAGAGTACAGCAGTCCTCATGTTCCCAAACCAAGTATCTCAGGTCAAAGGACAACTTATCAAGTCAATGCTTATGACTGAGGCTCCATGAAGCAGACTTGATAACTGGTCACTTCCAATACCCAAACACTCTGATGAGTATCTATAAATACTTGGTCACATCACTTGTGCTTTTATTCTTTACTTTGAATAAATCATCAAGTATTTATAATAGCGTTAAACTCCCTATTGAAATTCCCATTTCAATAAGTGGCTACGGAAATTTAGATTTCATACAAAACCTTTGTAAAATCATGGATACGTTAAATATGCGAAAAATACTTAATTTAGAACAATCATGAAAATAAAACCTCCATTTATTTCCAACACACTGTGAAATAAAACTTTACATGATTACATTGTTTCAAAATTAAACTATAGTAATAATTTAATAAACTAAAAAACTAGCTACTGGCGTCCAGGTACTGCATCCCAATGGAATTTGCATGTGCCTCATGCTTCACCCTTGCTAGTGGTTTTGTCAACGGATCTGCGACATTGTCTTCTGTTGGAATCTTGCATATTCTCACATCTCCTCTTCCAATGATCTCTCGGATGAGGTGATACTTTCTGAGCACGTGTCTTGACTTGTGATGCTCTCTAGGTTCCTTTGCTTGCGCCACGGCTCCCGAGTTATCACAGAATATATCGATCGGTCTAGAGACACTGGCAACCACTCTGAGATCCGATAGAAAATTCCTTAGCCAGACAGCTTCCTTTGCCGCATCAGATGCTGCAATGTACTCTGCTTCTGTAGTTGAATCTGCAATTGTGTCCTGCTTCGAGCTCTTCCACGAGATCGCGCCTCCGTTCAGGGTAAAAACGTAACCCGACTGTGATCTAAAATCATCTCTGTCGGTTTGGAAACTAGCATCAGAATATCCTGTGACGCTGATTTCATCCTCAGATCCTCCAAAGACCAAGAACATGTCTTTCGTTCTTCTCAAATACTTGAGAATGTTCTTGACAGCCACCCAGTGAGGTTCTCCTGGATTCTGTTGATATCTGCTCGTAACACTTACTGAGTAAGCAACATCGGGCCTGGTACATAACATGGCATACATAATCGATCCAATTGCTGAAGCATATGGAACCGATTTCATTCTGTCCTGGTCTTGACTAGAAACAGGACATTGTGTTTTACTTAATACTATGCCATGCTGCATCGGGATAAATCCTTTCTTGGATTCATCCATTCTAAATCTCTTTAGAACTTTATCAATGTATGTACTTTGGCTAAGTCCGATAAGCCGCTTAGATCTATTTCTGTAGATCTTTATGCCAAGTATGTAAGCGGCTTCTCCAAGGTCTTTTATCTGGAAACATTTGCTTAACCAACTCTTTACACTCTGTAAAGTTGGAACATCGTTTCCTATGAGTAGAATATCATCTACGTACAAGACCAAGAAGGTTACTATGCTCCCACTGAACTTAGTGTAGACACATGGCTCGAACTCACTTTTGGCGAAACCAAATTCTTTGATTCTCTCGTCAAAATGTAAGTTCCAGCTTCGAGATACTTGCTTTAATCCATAAATGGATTTTAGCAGTTTACACACCTTATTAGGATTCTTAGGATCTTCAAACCCTTCTGGTTGTTCCATATAGACGTCTTCTGTTAACTTTCCGTTCAGAAAGGCTGTCTTGACGTCCATTTGCCAGATCTCGTAGTTAAAGTACGCTGAAATGGCCATTAGAATCCTAATTGATTTTAGCATGGCTACTGGCGAAAAGGTTTCATCATAGTCGATACCATGAGTTTGCGTGAACCCTTTTGCGACCAGTCTGGCCTTGAAGGTGTGTATATTCCCATCCATGTCAGTTTTCTTCTTGAAAACCTATTTGCGTCCAACAGCTCTACAGTGTTGTGGCAAATCAGTCAACTCCCAATACTTGGTTGTCGTACATGGATTGCATCTCGGCCTTCATGGCTTCTTGCCATTGTTCAGACTCATTGCCTGACACAGCTTCTCCATAGGATGTTGGTTCATTCAAGTCTCCGCTGTCCTGAGAGACTAGAAACCCAAGATACCTATCTGGTTCTTGTCTTACCCTGCTGGATCTGCGAAGGTCCTGTGTTTGCACTTCCTCAGTCGGTTCTGATTGAGGTTCAACATTCTCATGTTGAATTTCTGGCTCAACAATTGGTGTAGTGTTCTCTTCGTCTACTACCTGTAGATCTACATCCTTTCTGGTGTTTCCAGAACTAGGGGTGGCAGTTTTCGACACGACCCGCTAACCCGACACGACACGACACGAAGATTTCGAGGGTTGGGTTGAGGTTTTCTGACCCTCCAACCCGTCAACCCGCCGACCCGCCAACCCGCCAAATTTCACGGGTTGACCCACCGGGTTGGCGGGTTGACCCGCGAACCCATTTATATTTAAATAACTATTTTATATTTATATATTTACTTATTATTATATTATAAAAAAATAAAAAACTAAAGAAATTACAAATCAAAATCAATTATGAATTGAAATCTGAAAAGTCAAACAGACTCTAAACTTGTTTAAACTTGAAACTTGGTTTATTTGAACTTGAAACTTGTTTATTTGAACTTGAAACTTGTTTGGTTGTATTTGGTATTTTGGTACTTGGTTGTATTTGGTATTTTGGTTGCTTTTGGATGTTGTCTACTTGTTTTTATTTGAATTATATAAAGTATAAGCTTTGACCCATCAACCCTTTTATGACCCACCAACCCTTTTATGACCCACCAACCCATTTATGACCCACCAATCCGCCAATGACCCACCAACCCGCCAACCCTTGACACGACCCACGACACGACCCTTCGTGGGTTGGGTTGAAGAACTCGACACGATTAGTTAAATGGGTTGGGTTGGGTTGAGGTTTTCTGACCCTCCAACCCGCCAACCCGTGACCCGCCAACCCTTCAACCCGCGAATTGCGACCCCTATCCAGAACTGAGAAACTTTTCTTCCAGAAATTTTCCATTTCGAGCAACAAAGACTTTGTTCTCTTCAGGGTTGTAGAAATAATATCCCACGGTGGTTCTGGGATATCCTACGAAGAAACACTTGTCGGATTTGGGTTTGAGCTTTTCTGAGGTAGGTCGTTTGACGTAAACCTCACAGCCCCAAATTCTTAGAAATGACATGTTGGGTTTCTTACCCTTCCATAACTCGTATGGAGTCTTTTCTACCGACTTTGTTGGCGCTCTGTTCAGTATGTGAGCTGCTGTTTCGAGCGCATGTCCCCAGAATGACATTGGCAGCGTAGAGTGACACATCATCGTTCGTACCATATCAAGTAAAGTACGATTTCTCCTTTCTGATACACCATTCATCTGAGGTGTATATGGAGGTGTGAGTTGGGATACAATCCCGCACTCCATTAGATGATTGTCAAACTCGTCACTGAGATATTCGCCTCCGCGATCCGACCGTAAAAACTTGATCTTTCTATCAAGTTGATTATGTACTTCATTCTGAAATTCTTTGAATCTTTCAAAGCTTTCAGATTTGTGTTCTCATAAGATAGACATAGCCATACCTACTGAAATCGTCAGTAAAGGTAATGAAGTACCGGTATCCTCCTCTTGCTACATGACTAAATGGTCCACACACATCTGTGTGAATTATTTCTAATAAGTCAGTAGCCCTCTCATTTTCTTTATTGAAAGGTTGCTTTGTCATTTTTCCAGATAAACAAGACTCGCAATTATCAAAAGGTTTGTAATTGAAAGTTCCAAGAAAACCTCCTTTCAGGAGTAGTTCAACGCGTTTCTTGTTTATGTGGCCTAAACGACAATGCCGGAGGTAAGTCTGATCCTCAATATCCTTGGATCGTTTACTTATATGATAGATTTCACTACTGTTGTCTTGTAGATTTACTGTATATAGACCATTCACGGGTGTAGCTTTAAAATAGAAAATATTATCTTTAAAGACTGAAAACATTTTATAATCGTATTTATAATAAAATCCTTGGTCTACTAACAAATCAAAAGACAAAACATTCTTAATCATATTTGGAATATAATAACAATTATCCAGTTCCAAAACTAGACCCGAGGGTAAACTAAGACTATAAGATCCTACAGCTTCAGCTATCAGCGGAGTGCCTTCGCCAACTCGTAGGTTCGAACGGTCCTTCCTCAGAGTCTTTCTTCTAGTGAATCCTTGTAAATGATTACAAATGTGGTTACCACTGCCTGTATCAATTACCCATGATTCATAAGAAGTGATTAAGCAATCTATCATAAAGATACCTGGAGCATCGGGTAAACCGATCTCTATCTAGTCGATATTCATCGAGTGCTCGCAAATATCCTCGCTGCCGCACTCTGGGCAACTTAGATCTCCCAGTTCATCAATTATATCAGTGTCCATGAGATCTGCAGGTTCGGGTACTGGCTCTAGACTGGCCAGAATATCTTCATGAACTTTATCCACGTCTTTCTTTGGTTCCTTCATATAGGCACTAGCTGTGTCTTGAATCTCTTTCGTGAGGGAAAACCACATGAGGTACACTAGCTCTTCCTGAGTCATCTTGTACCCCAAACGTGATAAACATTTAAAGAGCCTTCTCATTTCAATAAGATGGTCTTTAACTGACTGACCACTTTTCATCTTCAGTGAAAAGATCTCTTGCATGATCAGAAGTTTACCTGTATGCTTATAGAGACCTAACTGGTCTTCTATATCTTTCACAACCTGGTAACATGATTTAACTCTTAAATCTCCCGTGAACTCGGGTGATGTTGAGAAAATCAGAATGGACATTACATCCGATTCATCTTCCAGATATTTAAAATACTGAGTAAAATCCCTCTCGGGAGAATTACTCTCTGGTCGTGAAACAGGTTTTTCCAGAACATACAGCTTACCCTGTACACGCAAGATATTATCAAGGTGCATTTTCCAAACTGGAAAATTTTGGCCTGTAAGCTTCCATTTACAGTTGATGAGTCTTAGGGATTCCTCAGGGGTATAAAACGGAATTACAGATTTCGACATCTACAAATTAAGAACAAATTCCAAATTCAGTTTATAATTATATAAATTCTAATAAATTATTACCCTTAAAATAAATTTATTAGACTAGAATCCATATCTCACATGTGTCGGGAAGCATGTGATCATGTCAAACCGACTCATGCGATCTATGGTAGGTAAAACTATACCAATCGTATTTTAATTCGAAAATACGACTTCTAGATCGTCGGGACATCGGAAATATAATCCGTGCATATTTAGTCCTTCTAGTGCATTTTGGCCTGGTACCACCCAGTGAATAAATAATTACCAAAATAGACTGCACCACCCGGGACCTGGACAAACTCTGGCCGGTACCACCCGGAGACAATTCGCAGAGTTTTATCACCCTCCAGTTTCGGTTTGAACACGGGCGTTCATAGTGTGTGCACTTACAACGCCCTATGTACCTTACACCGGAGGTGCCCCCAAAGTGGGTTGCACTTACTAATCTATGATTTGAACAAGGGTCGAAAATGCCAATTTTTCAAAAAAAAAAAAAAAATTGGATCCAAACACAAACTGTATTTGTATCCAATTTTATTTTTTAAACTTATAAAATTGTTTATATCTTAAAATTACGCAACTAAAAAACAACCACGCAATCATAACTGATAAATATAAACAATCATGCATCAAAACATGTCATAGTCAAAAACCCTTAACTATTGTCGTTTTGTGAGCCAACACAAAACGACGGTCTTTATTCCTAAGGGACAAATCTTCTTGGTGCTCCCACTGGCTCCAAGCTCCATGACTGTCTCCTTGGCTCCGTCTTCAGGTCTTAATATTAAAACTAACTATTACAAATGGGTTGTAAATGGCACGCAGGCCTCCCTTATAGAAACGGATAAAATAAAAAAAACACAACCACGGGTCTAAAGGGTTCGACTATGACTCAACATAATTAAACAAATTAAAATGCAACTGGATTTTAATAGGATAATTATAAAATTAAAAAATTAATTTTAAAACGAATTAACTTAATCCTGAATCGTTTTAAACCTTATCTGATTAAAAACGATTCTCATCTCGAAGTCTATCCGGAAACGAATCCTAATCGAGACCCGTTAACGATAAACGATCGAAAAAGAACGACAATTTCGATTACCATCGATCCGCCAAAACGTGGCCGTCGATCGGTGGTTTCTCCATCGCCGGCGACGATGATGACACAATTGCCACCACCGCCGCCCGTACCACCCACAAACGCCGCTGGCAGCAGCGACTTCGAGAGCCACCACCGCCGCAGCAAACAACCACCGCTTCCACCATAATCCACCGGCGACAGCAGCGGCTGAGGAGCCACCACCGCCGCCCGCACCATTGTCAATCGTCGGCGACAGCAGCGGCTGGAAAGCCACCACCGCCGCCCGTGATCAACACCGTCGCCACCATCTCAATCGACCGGCGACTGCAGTAGCTCCGGGCTACCATCGCCGCCGTGATCGCGATCAACAAAATCCATCGACGCCACCACCACCACATACGGTGGTGTGGTGGTCGTCACCCGATCGCCCCGGCACCGCTTACCAGCGGCTGTGATTATCAATCGACACCACCGCCACCACAATCGGTGGTGCGGTGGTGGTTTCCTTCCACGGCCGACGCCCCACCACATACGGTGGTGCGGCTGGTGGTTCGATGCGGTGTCAGCCGGCGATCACCACATACGGTGGTGTAGCCGGCTGGTGGTTCGGTTCTCCGGCGATCGGCCTGGAGGTCCGGCCGGCTAACTGCCGCCGTTCCACCGCCGATCGTCGTTACGTTAGGTTTTCGAAAAATCGAATCTTTAAAACAGAAAACGAATCAAAAAGCAACGATTTTTATAAAACCTAATTAACTAACAAACAGTTTAAACCTGATCTGTTAGGTTTAGGAAGTGGCTCTGATACCACTGTTGGGAATCGCAGGCTACAGAACATGCACAGCGGAATAAAATACCCCGATTCCCAATCGAGGATCCAATCCTAAACACAGACAGATACAAATAAGGGTGTTCCGAAAATTTACCTCTAATCTTGAATAACACCGGAACGCAAGTAGGGGATACACCGCTACTGACACCTTCACGAGATTAGCTGCTAGACCACCTTCGGGACTACCTTGAAATCGATGGAGAGTGGGAGAGAAGGAGGGTTTCAGGTTTTCTCTAGGGTTTTTTCTTTTAGGCTAAATTGATTGAATCATAATGAAAGTGATAAGGGTTTTACTATATTTATAACTATAAATATGGTAATACCCATTAAAGAAAAAACCCGATCAATTAAAAGTCCGATAAGGTTATTTAATTGATTTAAACCTTTTATTTAATTAATAACTATTAATTAAATAACTTAACCCTTTTAATAAATTATCTATTAATTAATCCGATAAAATATACCAACTGATATTTTATTTAACTAAATAATAAATAACTATTTATTATTTATTTCTCACTCAATAATTAATTTATACTTAATTAATTATTCCATCAAACTGGTAAATCCACTTGATCTCTAATTGGTGTGCAGCGGTGTGACCTACTAGTGTCTTATAACATTGGACACGGTAAACCCTGTTACTATCTTGCACATAATCCTAACAACACCACCCCGTAACCACCACGTCTCCGGCCACACCACCCCGTAACCACCACGTCTCCGGCCACACCACCCCGTAACCACCACGTCTCCGGCCACACCACCCCGTAACCACCACGTCTCCGGCAACACCACCCCCGTAACCACTCCCTCCGGGATCCACCTCCGTCTCCGGCGAGATGATTACGTCCAGATCCGGCGACCTCTCTCTCTCTCTCTCTCTTTCCCTCTCTCCCTCTCTCGTTCCACCTTCCAGATCTGGCGAGCCCTGCAAAGATCAACGCCGGTGGATAGGGTTCACAAAAACGAAATAAAATTGGGGGTTTTGTTAATTTGGTGGTAGTGGCGATGGTGATGGCGGTTTGGAGGCAGTGGCGGTGGTGGTGGGGGTTTGGCAGTGGTGGTGATGGTTGTTTGAAGGTGGTGACGACGGTGATGGCGGTTTGGAGGCAGTGGTGGTGGTGGTGGGGGTTTAGCAGTGGTGGTGATGGTTGTTTGAAGGTAGTGACGACGGTGGTGGTGGTTGAAGGCATTGATGGTGGTGGTGGGGGTTTGAAGTGACAGCGGTGGTGGTGGTGGGGCGGGGGGGGGGGGGGGGTTGGAGGCAGTGGCGGTTTGGTGGTGGTGGTTTGAAGGTAGTGACGGTGGTAGTGGGGGTTTGAAGTGACGGTGGTGGTGGTTTGGAGGTTGTGGCGACGGCGGTGGTGGTGGTTTGAAGGCAGTAGCAGTGGTGGTGGTGGTTTGGAGGCGGCAGCGATGGTGGTGGTGGTGGTGGTTTGGAGGTGGGTTTGGGTTTTCAAATGAGGCAAAACAGGTCCTTAGGACCTAATCAGTAAAGTAGAGGGACAAAATCTGTAATTTATTAAAGTAATAGTGACTTGGCATCCTATGTGTCATCCTACGTGGCAATTTTACCGGTTACCTTCTTAGTAGGTAACCGGATACACACAATGGCAAGTTTAACAAGTTAAATACATTAAATGGTAAGTTTTAAAGTTGAGTACATACAGTGATAAAATATGACAAGTTTGATACATTTTGGTGTACTTTTCCCTTATTATTTTGTTACAGCCTTTTTGTTGAAAAAAAACCATGATTATTTGTAACAAATAATATAGCACAAACCAAAGGAGTGTTAGCCTGGTGGACGCATTCTGGAGGTACGGGGGCTTCGACCCCGGGCTGCATGCTTTAGCAGTCGGGCTTCGGCCCATAATTGCCGAGGATTAGTCTGGGCCCAATGTGGTCTGGGATACCTCTTCCAAAAAAAAATAATATAGCTCAAATTACATTTTTCGTCCCTATCTTTGACTCTTTGTCATAAATTATCGACTCTCGTTCGTTTTTTGAACTTATTGCAGTTTTGATCATCGTGGTTATTATTTTCCTTCCCTTCTAATCTTTGAGACTAATTTCTTTTATATAGGTCCGTTAACTCAGAGAATTAGGAGTTCGGTTATGGATACCATGGCTTGGAGGACCGTGACTAGCAAAAGTGCTTAATGGAGAGTTTTTGTTTCTTTTGGTGTTTGCTTTTGTTAGGTTTGTTTTGGTTTGGTTGGTTGTTTGCTTGTCTTATTTGGCTTGCCTTGGGGTCTGTCCTTGGCTTTTAACTTGTTTGTAAGGCCTTAGTGCCTCTTTTCCGTTTTTTAATAGCATTGCCGGGTTAATTCCCTTCAAAAAAAAAAAAACTCAGAGAATCTAGATCTTTTAGCTGATTTCATATATTTTTAATATTATGATTCGTCTCTTCTTTTTTGTCTTTTTACCTTTTTAGTCCACCAATTAGATAGTGTCATGTGTCCTACACTATTCCTTTTATTCTATTACACAACCTCTAGTTGGACATCTTCCCCACAATAATCTCGAACAACGCCATGCACCACCAGTAATGTAACCACCACCTTCCTCCCAGATTTGTATCCCTCTCCGATCTATTATCAAACCTTTCAAACACCAACCCCCATTTTTTTATAAGCTTCATCTAGGCTTTGGCTATACTGCATTCAGAGTCGTCTTGGGGTTTTTCATGCCCAGGGCAGATAAACTAAAAAGTGCCCCCAACAATATAAAAAAACAGAAGAAATATCAAACATGTAGTCTGTTCTCATGACAATATATTCAATATAATAAAATGATATAACATGGTTTTTAAATGGAAACGCTCAACAACAAAATATAGACATACATAATCTAAAATGATGTTTTTGTGCAACTTTTAAAGGAAAAACATAAACTATTTTATCATAGAAAACGTTTGCTATAAACTTATTTTCGGTATTGGAATAATAACCCGTTCGGTCTATCTTGAGTTATGATATTCCGTAAATATGACTTTAACAATTTGATTTTATAGCGTTAAGATTACAAAACATAAAAAAGTACAAAAATATAAAAGACTTTTTATAGTTATAAAGAGAACTTAGAAATTGTAATCAAGTTACATAAAATATAAAATGAAAGAATATTACGATACATTGTACAAAAAATATAAAAGACTGGGGAAATGTGTTTTGTGATTTTCAAAGGGGGCAAAGGGAGGGACAATGAAGGGGACGATAGGGGAATATGTGGTTGGTTTTTTCCCCAGTTGATAACTCCAAAATTATACATGTTTTCGTAGTTCTGGTTTATACGGTTTTATCCCATTTAAACCCTTTTCTCGTGCATTTTACCTCCGAAAGTCTTTGTTTCTAAGTTTTGTAGGTTTTGGAGGCCCTTGAGCGAAAAAGTACAAAAGAGACGAAAAAAACATGGAAAATGATGAAAAAGTGAACAGAAGCCACTTCGCGATCGCGAAGCCTATGTTTGGTGGTGCGATGTGCACAGATTCTAGAATGTTCCAGGTTTTACACCATCTTCGCGTTGGAGATGATGTCTTTAGCGCTGCGAAGTTGACGAACGCTCTCTATGGAAAATTCCAGAATGAGCTGAAAAAGGAAAGAAGGGGTTCGTAAGTGTTTTGCGCCGCAAAGATGCCGCTTCGCGGACGCGAAATGGGGCGTTTTCTATTGTTATAAATATTGGCCTCCGCCTATCGTTTTGAAGCATCAAAAAATCAAAAAATCAGAAAAAATAATCATCCAGTTCAGAATCTAGTCAGTAGGAGAGAGTTGTGCATGAGCCATCAGTTGAGGGCGATTCTCAAACACGGTGAAACATCCCCGATCCTTACGCGAAGTCGTTTAGCCGGTATCCGATCATCCCCCGCTGCACGGTCCGCGTAATGTTTGTCTATTTGTTTACTTTAGTTAGTATGCCTTGTGAGTAGTTTCGTTATAGTACTTATTATGGTTCGATGAATTTTGTCGGATGATTTAATTGTGGTTTTATTATAATAGATTTGTTTGTTTATTGAGTGTTTATCTGTTGATTTCTATATTGATGTTTAAACTGTGGTTACTTGAAGTTGATTGGGTGTATTTACTTTCTGACAATAAGTAGATAGACTCCGTTTGATTAATCAATCTCTTTTACCTTTCACTCCAGTGACGCGGAGAGACATGGTAAGCAACCCTCGGACCAGAGTAGGTTGGATTGTAGGGTCCCACGACTTAGCATTGATTAGGGTGACTTTTACTAGACTTTCAAAGTCCCTGCTTTTGGGTCGGGAGACCAACCTGGTTGATAATCACAGATATACATGCTAGGGTGCTTAGGCTTAAATTCTTACAATAACCAATAATCTATATCTTTTGATAATTTAATAAATCATCCACAAAAGGATTCTCCATAACCATAATAAGTACTTGTCTTTCTTTTATAAAACTAAATCTTTGTTTACTTGCTTTTCAGTTAATTAGTTGTTTATTTGCTTTTTAGTTAATTAAACTCTTTTCATAAAAACCCCCTTTTTTTAATACTAGTTGTAGTTAGATTAATTAATATAACTTAAAGACTTTGTTTGATAGTTTCGCCGTTCTCAGTGGTAATAACGATACTTGATACTTTCATACACTATATTACTCACGATCGGGTACACTTGCCTGTATATGTGGTAATACTAGTTGGGTAATTTAAGGGTTAAACTTGGTACTGTTTTTATATATATAATTTACCGCATCACCCGTCTAGAGGGGAGGTGGTGGGAAACATGACAGGAAAATCCATGGAGAAGATGGGTTATGTGATTCATGGTGGGGAGACAGAAAAAATCATATAATATATAAAATATAAATAAATTAATTTAATTTTTAATAAAAAAGACCAAAAATGTTTAGAAATACGTAAATATCCCTTAAGTTAACAGAAATACTTAATTGAGTTGATAACGAGGGATGATTTTCAAAGCAAAATAAGAACAGAAGGGATGATTGGCATACTTATTGAAGTTTAGGGACCATTTTCGTAGTTGCATGTAAACCTCATGAACCAAATTTGCAATTTACTCTTAAATAAAAAAGATTAAAAAAAAGGGAAACAAGAACACCCCTTTCTTTTATCTTTTAATTTCAAAGGATCTATTGGTCTAGTCATTTGATTTGGTAATAGTAATAAAAAAACAAATACAAAATGAATAATGGCTTGGGCTTTTTTGTGCAATTCCAAATGTGAAGTAAGTCTCCGTATCTTGTTGGTGAAACTAGCACAAATACTGCACAATTCCGACGTAAATTACTATTAGATCTGATTGGAGTTGGGTTAGGTTGGAGTTTTTAACCGGACTCGTGTCATGATACAAAATTCATTAAAACTGGGTATACCAAGGAAGGGTAGTATAACTAACTCCTTGATTTCGAATGCCTCCCCTTTGAAATAAGCTAAGCAAGAACGCAAGAAAGCCTTCTCGCAAGCAAGCAAGAAGGAAGGCTTTTAAGATGGAAATCAGTAAAGTAACAACGGATTAGTGGAATGAGGGATCCAAAGACAAGATAGGGGGAGAATGGCAATTATTGGTGGACCTTCCCTTGAACGAGTCACGGATCTCAACGGAGTGGTTTAGGTTCTGGAATTCCATCTCTAGTTAGGGCTTTCGGTTCGAAGGTTCTAAAATGTGGTGCGGGTTCATCTCTCTCGACCAGTTCAGGTTCAAGGGGGGTGATCGAGGGGACCCAGACTTTAGATCTCTTCTCTATGGCGGGAGGTCTCTTTCGTATCAAGAGTGTTTTGGGGGAGCCTAGGGAAGACTGATTGGATCGAGAGGCGATGCAAGTAAGATTGCTAGCTAGTTGCCATCAGTTCAATCCTTCAATCCAACCATCGGACAGAAGTCAGCTAGTGCACTTCGAGAGCTAATCCCACAAAGACAGAATTGTCGTAAGGGACAGAACGGTAGTGCACTTCGCTAAAAAATATATTTAATAGAATCTAAAAATAAGAAAATAATCCTAGGAGAGCATGCTTTAGCTCTCGATAAAAATTACCAAGGATGTAGTCTGGGCAAACTCAGCGGAACCTTATCTTAAAAAAATAAGAAAATAAGGGGGAAAAATTTATCTTAAAGTTAATGGATGATTTTTAATATAGTTTTAGGAAACCACAATAACAACAAACTATAAATTATAGTGACCAAAATTAAAATTGTAGAATCTTATGGACAAAAATCACAAACTTTCTTAAACTACATGGACAAAAGTCATAAACTTCAAACTCTCGGCAATATCCATTCAATTCGCTTTGTCAATATCATCTTCAAAATCCTTGCAGGTAAAGGTAAATTTCTAACTTTTTTAACCTAATTTTAACTTTTGATCGCCATCTGTTAGAATTTTGTGGGCAAACCTTGTTCCTTTAGCTTGTTTTTTCCTTAAGTTTTATTTAATATTCACTGTTTGTTGGTTTATATGCTTTTCGTTTTCAAGGAAAATATGAAATACTTGGTGGGTATTTCACTATTGTCAAAGTCGGAGTTGTTTGGGAGTCCTTATAACTTATTAGGAAGACAATAAGCTGTTTTGGAGTATTTGGATGAAGTGCTTATAACTTCTCCCGAAATTTTTTGACTTTCCGGAAAAGTTAATAAGCTGATAAGCACTTTTGTTCATAAACACTCCCAAAACACCCCCCGAAATTGTTTCAGAATGAACACATATTTGAATGAACCACAAGGGTAGTGGCGTACCTGCCCTAGGGCTAGGGAATATGGTGGAATATCTCATATATCCCGGGTTTGAGTTCTGACGTTGGCTTTTTGTGGCTAAGCTTAATCCTAGACGGTCGAATCTTAATTTTCAAATTGCCAAAGATGTAGAATAGACAAAGTCTAGATGAACCTTTTTCAAAAAGAAAAAATAAACTTATTTGAGTGCTTTACTTTTCTAAGCCCTGTTTACTAAGCACTTAGTGGATAAGCGTTTGCGGTTCACTCTCCTCACTGGGTGAACGTAAAAACGACTGAGAATCTTACCCCGTGAAAGAAAGACAAGGATCAAGAGTTTTGCAAGGTTATAAACCCCTCCCCTCAAAATAGATTGATGGTTGGGAAATTCACCCCATAAGTTTAAGGAGAGTGGTTACCTTAAACCATAAGTTACCCTGTAAGTCTTTTAATGTTGCAATCTAACACAGGGTTTCAAATTTCAAAATTTTTGTTATTGATTTTGTTTTTGTTTTCAGAGAATGGATTCCTTAGGAGATGATGTTATTCAACACATTCTCTCCAACTTAAATAATGCAAAGGATTTGGCAAATTGTCTTTGTGTCTCCAAGAACTTCAAACGAAACATGACTTACCACAAAACCCTTTGCTTCCCTCGTGACATATTCGACAACCGAACTCGTTGCATATTCGACAACCTAAAACGCCCTCAAAATCCCGATCGCATCATGACCCAGACGGTGTCATCAATTCCTCGACTAGAAGAGCTCGTAGTTTGTTGCCCCTTTACCAGCGCAGCCCTGGCCTCATGGCTACAAATCGTGGGATCTTCGTTAAAAAATCTAGAGCTTTTTGTGGCTTATGATCATAATAACAAGTTTCCCAAGTACAACCTTGATTGCATTCTAGCTGCTTCAAAGACCTTAGAGTCCTTAAGACTTTGGCGTGTGGCAATCGCACCCACCCCAAAATGGGATGTGTTTCAGAAACTACGGAATCTTGAAATTAATGGAGCCAAGTTGGAAAATTCGATCCTGATGGAGGCTCTTCGTGTGACTCCTAACCTTACCCGACTTGTTCTTCGTAGTTGTCAAGGTTTGTCGATCGTTTACGCTGAGCTTCTCGAGCTTCGACACTGTGAACTTTACGTTTACAACCGGGAGAGGTGGTGTGCACTCAGACTTAGAGCTCCGAAGCTCGAATACCTTGCGGTTCGAGACTTTGATTGGATTACAGTTTATGAGACAAATTGCTTAAAGAGTCTTTCCATAAGTCACTATAAAGATAAGGGTAAGATTCCAAATTGAAGTTTGGTCATATTTTTTTCACAATAATCATGTTTGAGTATATTCGTATGTATGCGATTATAATCATGGTTTTTGGCTCTTGTATATTCCTTCTAGGGAAATGTCAAAAGCTGGATTTTGGTAACCTAATGGCACTTGAGTCCTTGAATGTTCGTGGTGATCGATGGGGAGGGGACCTAATAAGCAAAACGCTTCGACTTGCAAGCAACTTGAAGCATCTTCATTTGCACTTCCGTCTCGCGAAAAGTTCTCCCTTTCCGGATTTTGATTTTGTTGAGTTGTTCGAAAGTCTTCCGAAGCTCGAATCTTTCAGCGTCGGTGGTGACATGCTCATCTTTATATGCAATTTAAACAATCCAAAGAATGTGAGTTTTATAATTACTTGCTACTAATTAAACAATTAGGGTTGTTTGGGTGGCAGAATTCAAAGGAATTTGATGGAATTGGAATGATAAATTACTTTGACCAAATTCCTCAGTAATGTTTGATCTTGTTGGAGTTCCGTTGAATTCCACAAGGAATTCATCGTTTCTTGGCATAAGTTAAGGAATTGAATTCCATTCTGCAATGCAAACGCACCCTTAAGGATCTTGACCGATCATCTTGTTTCTTGTCAGGTGGTTTCGAATTTAGTGATTCCTTGCCTTGAAGAGGTTTTTATCTCTGTGAAATCGCCCAAGCATCCTAAAAACTTGGATGAAATAAAAATAGTAATTCGAATGATCAAGTCGTTGGTGAAATATGGGAACAAGTTAAAGAAGCTAAAGATCAAGGCCGATCGGGCGATAGCATACGATGGAACTGCTGACTATATTTTCGACAAGATTTGCAGGTTTAGTTGTTGTCGGTTAATTCTATGTAAATTGTTTTAATTCGATTTGATTTGTCGCATAACATCAACATGGTCTCGTGTTTACTGTAGAACTACACGTTGGTCGATGCCGTATTGGGTGTTTCGGAGTTCAAAAAGAGAGTTGCATTTGATTCGTACGGTACGTTACACAATGCCAAATGCTTCATTACAAATTTTGTATGCCAAAGATTCCATGTTTTTAGGGTTTATTGCATAATTTAATCAAATGATTTTTGTTTATTGCAGCACTGTTGATCATTTTCGAGAAGATGATACCTTAATCACAAGTTTGGGATGTCTGATGATACACACATATATTCGTTTGATTACCTTTTACAGTGGACCAAAATAGTTTAGATTTTGTAATTGCTCAATTTTACAAAAAATATATTTTCTGAAGAAATATGATTTTAGTGGTCTCGCTTGCTAAATGAATCATATTTAGGTGTGGATTTTGTTGGTAATTTGTTATCAACATTTTTTATTCATGATTTTGTAAATTTTGATGGAGTAATCGAAATGGTGTTCCTGCTTTACGAAATCTTTTGTATTCTATCGGATCTCGTTGTGATCCAATGCGTGATTCATATTGATTCATATAAACTAATCATTGTTCTCACATGAACGTGACTCTCTATAAATACACACGTACAAGAGATGGGGAGTGCACCACCCCGATGAATAAGCAGCCACCGATGCTCGATATTCTGTTATTCCATCTCCGGTAGGTGTAGCATTGCTACCCCCCTCCATTACTCTAGAGGGGTGGAGTCACAACTAGTCTTCATGCTCAAAAGACAAAAAAACAGACATATAATAGAAATGGCGTCAAATTACTTGTAATCTACTTAAAATATTACAAAGAGGTATTAGGATGAAATTTTTAGCTAAGGTCGCCAAAATCAGAGCATGATATTACAAGAGTAAAAAAAAATTTGAAGTGATTTTGGTCCTACTGAAAAGTGGAATGATGGAAATGGTTATATAAGAAACCTTGAAGAGTGGATTTGATTTTTTTTAGCATTCAAAAGAGGGAAGAAAACAGAACGGTTATAGATTTATGCTATACTAATTAAGAGATTGACAAGGATAATATCAACGGATCCAACAACTTCCTTTATGTGTGAACGTTGGCATAAAACTAGTCAAAGCCTGCATGATACACATGCATACACATCATAGCTTCTTCATACTCAGACATTAAGCATCGGAAAGGATCTTGGTCGCACACTTGCGACCAGGATTCTCTATATGCTCGATCTCTAAGTATAAAAGAGGCTCTGAAGCTTATGAATGTGTATCATGCAATACTTGATAGCAATATGCATTTGATCACACATAAAGCAAAATATTAGATCCGCTTTTTCTCATCCTTATGTGTCTCCTCATCAGTATTATCATGGATGAGGATTCCTTCGCTTCACTTCCATACGAGTAGATGACGATGCAGTTTCACTAACCGAGTGCTCTTTTTGGGTAACCTCTTCCATTCAGTTTCATCATCAAGATTCTCTTTTTCTTGAAGGGGGGATTTTCTTTTACAACATTGAGAGTAAGTGGATTTATATTTCACTATTCTCATCTTCATGATTGACCTTGGAAGTCAACATGTGTGAGTCTATGATTTCAGATATTGTCCCAACTTTAATGCACACTAGGCATCGAAATAGGCCCAAACCCGTCGAGAACCCGGTGTCCCGGTCCATCCATCCTGGTCAGGGACAGGGATTTCCTGCTAAACCAGGGATGCATATCCTACTTCCCGAAAGTCAAGTGATATAGAAGATTAACTGAATTTTGGTACAGTTTATTAAACTTATAATCCATATCAAGTTATGTTATGTTATAAAACAGGACTTGATGTTCTATATAGTTTAACAAGTGGTTGGGTTAACTTAAATATTTGTTTGTAGTATTATAGTTTGTATACAATAACAACCTTGGACAAAAAATTGCATATACTTCTTAAACATGTTTTGTTTAAAACTACTCAATCTTTCACAAAATTATCCAACCTAGTTAGCTTATAAGCTAGTACATGTTTGGATGGACAATAAGCTATTGAAACATTAGTTGGAGTTGCGTTTCAAAAGTTTTTTTTTTGTAGTTTTTTCCAATTATACCCTCGTTAATATTAGTTATTATTCCTTAAAATACCATTTTTGATCATTTTAAATACTAATAACCTAGTTTTTACCAAACACAATTCATTGATATGCTAGCTTATTAATCAAAGGCTAACTTATCAGCTAGTTTGCCAAAAAAGCATCCTGAACTGCATCATATTGATCTGTAAATCCAGTTCCATCCTTTTAGCAATTACTAATCTAATATTAAAATTCCATAACCTGACAATTACATATTGATTAGAAATATAAAACCATATAATAATTTTGTAAGTATTTGAGTTTACCTATTATCATTTGGTGTTCTCAATGTCACTAAGCTCATCATCAAGACCAGATACATCCATCATCCTAGAAGACGCTTGTTTCGCCCATTTCACAATCTTCTCAGCTTCTCTGTTGATCTTCTCTTCTTCCTTCATTGCCTTCTTCATGATCTTCTTCTGTTCTTTCATCGAAAACGTCTTCAAAAACTCACCATCATCATCATTTCCCCAAAGCGATGATGACGACGACAATCTGTTTTCCTTCCCCTGTTTCCTCCTAGAAACACTCTTCTCCTTCTTCGGAGAGCACCACAAGCATCCGATCTTCCGCCGCGGAGGCGATACGGTTCCGGCGTCCGATTCCGGCGACGATAAACTCCACGAATCGGAACGAGATTTAGACGAACCGCTTCCAGATTTCGGTTTGAAATCCTTTTGTTTACGAACCTCAACGTCTGGATTTGCATTCAATTTGAAATCCGATTTTGATTTTGATTTTGATTTCGATTCCAAACCTTTTCTCTCGTTCCGATTTCCATCGGAATGCTCTTCTGGAGTTTCGATAGAAGGAGGCGCTTCAAAATCAACAGAATCGTCGCCGGATCGAGGCCTGAGCGACTTGGACTTCGCCGGAGGAAAACGAGCAGCGGCGGTGGCGGTGGTGGCGGAAGGGAGGGATTTGAGCTTTCGGAATCGAGTTTCGAGGTGAGAAGGTAGGTTATCGGTGGTGGAGAAAGAGGAGCAGTTGATAGCAGCGATTTGTTCGAGAACGGAGTGATCCAGTGCTTGTGAGAGAATATCTTCAACGGCTCTGTCGTCATCACTGTCAGTATTGAAGGAGAATTCATCATCCGCCATTGTTGAGTTGAGAGAGAAGGTGAAGGATGAGTGTGTGTGTGTGTGTGTGACTTTATGGGAGCGTGGAAGGTTGGGGGTAATGTGAAAAGGTCATGCTGGCTGCAACGGCTAACTCATGAATTTGGCATTTTGTCACACCAATTTCCTGTGTGGGTCCCACCACATCATAACATTCTTTCTATAATTACGGATTCTACTGTTTTTAACTTTACTCAAATTGTATAAAAATAAAGGAAATTGAAATAATTTTTTTTATGTATACTATCTATACACAGTTTCTTTTGTTTAACATTTCATTTTACACATTTACACTTTTTACCCCCATAGTTAGTTATTAAATCTTATTTTAGTCCTTTACTTTTTCATTTTCTATTTTAAACTCTTATCATATAATATAAATAAAAATATATTATGGACTGAAATTTATATTAAAATTACATTTTTTTAACAAATTATACCATCATAATCGTCTCGTCAATTCCTTCGAAATAAGCCCAATATTGAATATTTTTATTCAATTATATTATATATTCTATTATATAAAGATAATAATTTTATTTCAATTTTTGAGATTGACTATTCAATAAACCATTAGGAGGTTAATTGATTGAACACATATGATTAAATTGATGTTTACAATGATGTATATAAAAATCGGGCAACTGATACATACTTTGCGCTGCAACGCGCGCGGGTACGTTTCTAGTATATAAAAGAGAATAACTCAATCAATCTGACCATTATTTTGTTCAACAATTTATTTTACACATTTACACTTTGTATCCTCATAGTTAGTTATTATATCTTATTTTAGTTCTTTACTTTTTCATTTTCTATTTTAAACCCTTATCATATAATCTAAATAATCATATATTATGAACTAAAATATATTAAAATTACGTTTCTATTTTTTACAAATCATATCATCATCATTGTCTCGTCAATACCTTCGAAATGAGCCCAATATTGAATATTTTTTATGCAATTATATTATATATTCTATTATATAAAGGTAATAATTTTATTTTAATTTTCGAGATTGACTATTCAATAAACATTAGGAGGTTAACTGATTGAACACATATGATTAAATTGATGTTTACAATGATGTATATAAAAATCGCATAACTGATAGATACTTCGCGCTGCAACGCGCACGGGTACGTTTCTAGTTTTGAAAGAAAGAAAGTTATTTAAACATATATATAAGAAATGCTGAAATGGGAATCGAATGAAAATATGTGCTATTCATTTGGTTTACGCAACTAAATATACAACTTTCAAAACCTTAATTTTCAAAAACAGCAAAATATATAAAAACATAATTTGTTGTAAAAGAAGTGTGCCATCATCAAAATAATACGATCGCTAAAGATAAATATATCAAAGTTAGATTATAACTTAATATTTTGTAATTGTTTACTTATAACTAGGATATAGAGCGTGTGATTATTTGAATTACATATTATCTTCATCTATTCTATTCTATTATTGTTTTGTTTTATTTGTTCTTGCCTACTCAAACCCCGGTTATCATGTGCCCTGCATTGTTAATTCATCGCTTGTTATTGCGTTTGTAAGAAATTCTTTCAAGATTTTTACCAATTTATTTATATGTTTTTTTTTGCTAGATCATGTTGACATGTTAAAAGAAAATTGCAATTTCGTACTTTAGTTTTTATTTGCTTGGGCTGTGAGTAGCGGCACTCCAAGTTGAGCGGCTTCCAACCCGTCGGGCTGACGGGTTGGGTGGGCTACCGATACACCGGCAGTGGGTTGGGCGGGTTGGGACCTTGAGCGGGTATGCCACATCGCAATCTTTTGTATGTGTTGTATGTGGGAGGGTTGGAGGGTTGAGTACTAATCAGAGAGGGTTAATAAAAGGATTGGAGAAAAGCTTATGTGTTAGTGGGGTTGGGATGGTTGGGTACTGATAGCCTTATAACACCATCAAAATTAAAATGAATGATGTTCTCCTCATCACTTGACTTTTGGGTCACTCGACAAAAACATAACGAAAACATCTTTACTTTTAAAAAGGGTTAAGTACACCAAAGTATATCCAAGTTGTCACATTTTATCATTGTATGTACCAAACTTAAAAACTTACTATTGTATGTACTCAACTTAAAAAATTATCATTTTTGTAGATTCGATAGATTAAATGGTAAGTTTTTAAGTACATTAAATGGATACATAAAATGATAGTTTAGTACATAGAATAACAATTTAGCAGGTTCAGTACATATAGTGGTAAATTTTAAGCTAAGTTACATACAATGATAAAAGGTGATATCTTGGGTACATTTTTATATACTTAAACCCTTTAAAAAATGTATAATCCTAGGATTAATTTTGAGTCCATGGTTAGGCTTTTGTTAATTACTTAAATATTTTTTTTTCTTTTCATTGTTACTTTTTTGCCACCTATATCTAATTAATGTTTATGTTTAGTTAATTCTCTTTAGGATTACTTAATTTTGTTTAATTATTACAATTCCATGTTTATTATTGAACATTATATATGATATCGAGAGCGTGTATAGTATTTATAGATTACAAATGTATCATATATTCAAACTATTATATTCATTTATTTGTGACCTAAACAAGCGTGCTCAGAAAATATAATTTAATTAAGAGCATTTTCAACAATTATGATATATTTTTTTTAAAGAATTAATGATTAAAATCTCTAAAAATATATTTACATCCAATTTCAACAACAAATTTATTTTAGCAATCTTATCTTTAACTAATACGTCCAAGTCAACAGGGGACGATCACTCATTTCCTTCACAAAAGAACCATAAAGTGGTGAGTGATGAGTGATGAGTAGAGAGAGTAAAGAGAAAAAAAGTTATGTATTCGAGAGAGGGGAGGGGATGGGGGAGCGAAGGCAGGTAGGTCTCGGTTTTAGGAATAGGAATCACAAAGGAACAATTCCAGCAAGACAAACAAGAGGTCCGAAAAACCCTAAAGAAGTTTCCTTTTTATTTTTCAATTACCCGAAAGCATGGGATGCCAATTGTGGAGTTTGTTCAAGAAATGTAGAGGCACCACATTCGTTTATATGGTGAGGAAGAGGAGAAGAGGAAATAAGAGAAGTGGAAAAGAGGTTGGAAATGATTTGGATAGGGACAATAAACTTAGACTTTTTAGGCAAATTAAGGTAGAGTATTCATAGGCCTGTAAGCGAACTGAACGTTCATGAACCGTTTGTAATTTTGTTTGGGAGGAAGGTCGTTTATGTTCGTTCGTTTATGTTCGTTCGTTTAAGATTGTACGTTCGTTTAAGATTGTACGTTCGTTTAAATTAACGAATGAACACGAACAACATCCTCGTTCGTTCAATTATGTTCGTGAACGTTCGGTTATGTTTGTTCGTTTATGTTCGTGTACTGTTCGTTCGTTTATGTTCGTGAACCATCGTTCATTTACGTTCGTGAACTGTTTGTTTATATTCGTTCATTTATATAAGTATATATAATTATTTATAAATTATATTGTTAGCCTACCAAAATTACAAATATTCCCTTCCATGTATATAGGGAATATAGTTATTGTGGATACATAATTATCTCTATATTTATTTGTATAACATAATTGTAGGCTTGATTTTAGGATTATTTTTGTATATAATTATATAGCATGAATAGAGATGAGCACACAATTGAATTCCATTATGGTATCAGAGAGCTAATAATTTTCTACACTGCTTCTCTACGTTGCTGCTTCTTTTCTTCATACCACTAGCAATTTTTTTTTCCTTCATCACCACTTCCATTATCCTTGCACCTTCTTTACATAACCTTTCCTTTCTTTTCTTCTATACCAACTTTTGACATCTTCCAATGGCAGAAGACAAGAAAAATGCTCAACAATTTCATCCTGCATTGGCCGTCAACAATATTCGAAATTCCATCTCCATTTGTCTTGATACCGAAAAAGGACAATATGCCTCTTGGGCAGAATTGTCAAAATTCATTGTCGTGCTTACGAGGTTTACGAGCATATCATCCCATCTTCGACCCGTACTATCGTAGAAGACAAAGTTCTTTGGTCTCGTCTCGATGCCATTGTTTTACAATGGATTTATGGGACGATCTCCAATGACCTTCTCATCACCATCCTGAAACCTAACTCTACCGCCTAAGACATGTGGGATCGGCTTGAAGGCATTTTTCTTGACAACAAGAATGCCCGTGCATCTGCTCTTAAAAACCGCTTTACACGGGTATTTCTCGATGATTATCCAGATGTTTCCTCATATTGTAACGAACTCAAAACGTTAGCTGATCAACTTGCTAACGTCGATGCTCTGGTCTCTAACCATCGGTTAGTTATTCAACTAATCAATGGTTTAAATGAGAATTATGATACCATCGGCTCCACTCTCTCTCAAATGGACCCTTTGCCGGAGTTTCACGTTGCTCGTTCTCGACTAGTTCTGGAATAAACTAGAAAATCAAAACAAGCCGACGTCAATGCCGATCATCTCCTACTGCCCTTCTCTCCCAAAATGGTGCCAACCAACAGCCACGTTCGGGGTCCCACAACCAGCCCTTGCGCAACGATTCTCATCGGGGAGTCCACAATTCCTATAATCAGCAGCCTCGTAATGGTTCCCCGGGATCACATCGAGAACGTGGTCGAGGACGTGGTCGTGGAGGCTCCAATAGCGCCTCCAAATCAAGTCGTCATCCACCTACATGGCCTCCACACTACTTCTGGCAGCCCACTATTCAATCAGCGCAATCATGGACACCGCCTCCTTGTCCATATCCGACATCTACTTGGGTTCGGCCACAACCATCTAATCAACCTGGTATTCTTGGCAGTCGTCCACAACAAGCGTATGCATGCCAAACACAGCCATCGACCCAACCAAGTCCACCCCAACCTACGGTTTTGGACCAAGCTTTCCAAACAATGACGTTAAACCCTCCGGATAATAATTGGTATATGGATACAGGCGCGACATCGCATATGACGGGCGAGGGAGGTAATCTCACTTCTTATTTTAATTTGAGCTCTAACAATAAAATTACCGTCGGTAATGGTAGCAAAATTCCTATTCATGGTGTTGGACATAAAACCTTATCTCCCCCTTTTCCTCCTTTAAAACTCAATAATATTCTTCATGCTCCTAAGCTTATTAAAAATCGGATTTCCGTTCGTCGTTTTACCATCGATAACCATGTCACACTTGAATTTGATCCTTTTGGATTTTCTGTGAAGGATATCAAGACGGGCAAAATAATCACGAGGTGTAACAGTACAGGCGACCTCTACCCGTTCACGACGATTTTCGACCATCAAAGTTCCCCGCCATCTACTTTTGCTGCCATCTCTTCCAACCTTTGGCATAATCGCCTCGGTCATCCGGGCATTTCTATTTTAAATTCTCTTATAAATAAGCACTTTATTACTTGTAATCCGGTTTCTACCAATATTACTTGTCAATCTTGTGTGTTTGGTAAACAAGTTAAACTTCCATTTTCTTCTTCTACTTCATGCACCTTGCTACCCTTTGATATTATGCATAACGATTTATGGACTTCACCCGTCTTAAGTTCCGTTGGACATAAATACTATGTATTTTTCTTGGATGATTATAGTGACTTTATGTGGACTTTTCCAATTGGCAAGAAATCTGAAACATTTCCTATTTTTTCGCTTTTGCCAATTTTGTGAAAACTAAATTTCATACTCACATTAAAAACCTTCAATGTGATAATGGCACCGAATTCTCAAACACCCTCTTCAAACAGTTTTGTGTAAAAAATGGTATTAACTTTCGATTCTCATGCCCATATACCTCACCACAAAATGGAAAAGCCGAACGAAAAATACGTGCAATTAATAATATCACAAGAACGCTTCTTCTTCACTCTTCCACACCACCTTCTTTTTGGCATCACGCACTTCAAATGGCCACCTACATCTCAAACATCATCCCACACAAACTACTTCAAAACCAATCACCAACCGAAATACTTTATCACCGTACTCCAGATTACACTAACTTACGTGTTTTCGGATGTCCTTGTTTTCCCCTATTCCCATCCCTAACCATACATAAACTACAATCTCGCTCCACTCCATGCGTTTTTCTCGGTTATCCAACCAATCATCGTGGTTTTAAGTGTTATGACCTTTCATTTCAATGCATCATTATATCACGTCATGTTGTTTTTGACGAAACAAAATTTCCTTTTGCGTCACCCAAACCCTCACATGGAATTTCCTATAACTTCCTAGACTCGCCTCTCCACCCAACCTTTCAACATCAATTTAGTTTCCCACCCTCTTCTGAACAACCTGCTACCCCGATTCCTCCCACATCTCCTTCAGCTCCCACACCTAATGATCGTGAACCCACTCCCTCGTCCCCTATTTCTACCCATGACCCTACTCCAATTCAACCTAATTTGATTCCCTCCACCTCCTCACCTCCGACCATTACATCCCCTCCTCAAATGCGTACAATGACCACCCGAAGTATGCATGGCATTTTTCGTCCAAAACAACATTTTCAACCTATCTTCCTGTAACACTCCATCCCCTCTTCCTCCCAATCCAAAGGTTGCATTGTCTGACATTAATTGGAAAGCTGCTATGACTGACGAATATGAGGCTCTTATTAATAATAAGACGTAGGATTTAGTTCCTCGTCCATCTAATGTGAATATTATTCGCTCTATGTGGATCTTTCGTCATAAAAAGAATTCTGACGGTTCGTTTGAGCGGCATAAAGCTCGTCTTGTTGGTGATGGCAGGTCTCAACAGGTTGGCATTGATTGTACGGAGACATTCAGCCCTGTGGTAAAGCCAACTACCATCCGTATTGTACTAAGTATCGCATTGTGTCACTCTTGGTCCATTCATCAATTGGACGTCAAGAATGCTTTTCTACATGGTAATCTCAATGAAACCGTGTACATGCATCAACCAATGGGTTTCCGTGACCCCCAATATCCGATCATGTTTGCTTATTAAAGAAGTCACTCTATGGGCTCAAACAAGCACTTCGTGCTTGGTATCAACGGTTTGCCGACTACGTCGCGACTATTGGTTTTTCTCACAGCAAATCTGATCATTCTTTGTTCATCTATAAACAAGGATGTGACATTGCTTACATTCTCCTCTATGTTGACGATATCATTCTTACAACATCGTCCGATAAGTTACGGACCTCTATCGTGGCATTCCTTGCCTCTGAATTTGCAATGAAAGATTTGGGACCACTAAGTTATTTTTTGGGCATTACCGTCAATCGAACCAAATCTGGTTTATTTCTCAACTAGTCCAAATATGCGGAGGACATTTTGGAACGAGCTGGTATGACAAATTGCAACATCTCTCACACTCCAGTTGATACCAAGCCTAAGTTATCAAATGATCATGATGCTCCATTTGATGATCCCACTCTATACCGTAGTTTAGTCGGCGCTTTGCAATATCTCACATTTACACGTCCTGACATCTCCTATGCCGTCCAACAAGTATGCCTTCACATGCACAATCCAAAAGTCACCCACATGCATACCCTCAAACGTGTTCTTCGGTATATCAAAGGCACATTAGATCTTGGGTTATATCTTTACCCATCTGCGTTTTCTACTCTCACAGCCGGCTATTGTGTGTTTCTTGGTGACAATCTTCTCTCATGGTCCTTCAAGCGTCAACCAACCCTCTCTCGATCAAGTGCTGAAGCTGAATATCGAGGTGTCGCAAACGTTGTATCGGAATCTTGTTGGTTGTGGAATCTACTTTTGGAACTTCATTGCCCAATTCAGAAAGCCACTATTGTCTATTGCGACAATGTTAGTGCCATTTACCTATCTGGTAATCCTGTCCAACATCAACGCACAAAACACATCGAAATGGACATTCATTTTGTTCGTGAAAAAGTAGCTAAAGGAGAAGTTCGTGTTCTTCACATGCCATCTCGTCACCAAATAGCCGACATATTCACCAAAGGACTCCCTCGAGTACTTTTCGATTATTTTCGAGACAGTCTAAGCGTGCTAAAACCTCCCGCTTCGCCTGCAGGGGTATGTTAGCCTACCAAAATTACAAATATTCCCTTCCATGTATATAGGGAATATAGTTATTGTGGATACATAATTATCTCTATATTTATTTGTATAGCATAATTGTAGGCTTGATTTTAGGATTATTTTTGTATATAATTTGATAGCATGAATAGAGATGAGCACACAATTGAATTCCATTATATATATTATTTATTAAGTAATTTAATTATTTAACTATGTTTTAAATAAAGTTAAAAAAAGTACTACGCAACCTCTCTCCTCTCGAGTAAAAACTTCTGGATGTTAATCAACAATATGTAAGATTTTCGGTTTGTTCATGTTCGTTTGTTAATATGCTTTCGCTTATGTTCGTTTATGTTCATTTGCGTTTGTGAACCGTTCATTTAAGAGTTTGAACGAATACAAACGAACATGAACATCCTCATGTGCTAAATGAACGAACATGAACAGGTTTTTTCATTCGGTTAAGCGTTTGTGTTCGTTTAAACTTTAACAAACGAACATGAACATGGCCCGTTCATGTTCGTTCGATTCGTTTACAGGCCTAAGTATTCAGATTCGAAAGTGAAAAAGGCAAATTTAAGGATAAAGGGAGTACACGGTTCAGGCACAAAGGGAACAAGTTAGACACAAACAAGTAATTTGCTGATGCAGTTCGGTACAGAGCGAAGGGAGCAACGTTCAAGAATTTGGAAAACCTTCAACATAGGAAAAATGTAAAAAGGGGGCAAGAGATTTAAGACGATATTCTAGGTGTGAGGAAACCTGATGACACAAATACTTCCTTCCTCAAGAGTTGTATAGTAGGCCGTATCTTGTCATTGGACCATATTGAAGGAGTACCAAAGGTTTATTCTAATATATGGGAGGGGAGTACAAGGTCAAATACCTAGGCGAAAATCAAATTCTCATTAGAATTGATAAAGTCTACATGTAATAAAGTAAATCGAGAATAGAATACATGGTTTGCATTATTGGGTAAAGGATATAGAAAGTGGTCGATAGGATACAGACCAAGAGAAAGACTCATATGGATCAAAATTCTAGGTGTCCCTCTACACGATTGGAATGAAGAATCATATTTTACTATGGCTAGTACATCGGGACATGTCATTAAAACTATGAATTTCAACGTAATTGAGGACGACTACCTAACATGAGGTAAAGTTTTGATCCGAACGTCAATTTTATCGTCGATCGATACAATGGGTAATATTAAAATTGGGGACCTCTTTTATCGAATAAGAAGATGGTTCTTTCATGGTAAGTTCAATAGGAAAAACTTCTGAGGAATAAACTTGGGATGACAATTCAAGCGAGGAGGATAAGGCAGAATCTGAGTGGTTAGGAGAGGAAGCCGTTAGTGAGATGGAGTGGTAATTGATTTGATCAAAACCTAACAAAAATAAAAAATGATTTCCATTTCGAGTGTCTGATTTCGATTTCGGGATGTTACGCGTCGCATCGTACACGAGTAAGTAACTAGTGCTTATATACAAAATGCTTATCTAATCAAAAAACTTCTTATCCATTCTTCGTTATAAGCTCTTTCCTTCCCAATCCAAACATCTAAAAGTGTTGTTTCCATCTTTCTAATATAGAATAGTGCTACAACAAATAATTTGTCGAAACAAATAATAATCAAGAATCAAACTAACTAAACTAACATTAATTGAAAAACCGACTTTTAATTGAATCCTAACTTAATAAACAAATAAACTAGATTAACTATTTAACCAACATTAGTAAATATGACTTTTTAGTTAATAATACTATTAAAGTTTTATGACTTTTTCATAGTAGACAACTATTTTATGACGATAAAGTCATAAAGCGAAAAAAATTATTATCCTCAATTATGCATTGAGTCGGACATTTAAACTAAAGCAGTGAATCATTTACACTTAATAAAATTAAACAATTTAAATTGGGCTGCATTATTCTAGTTAGGATTCCAATTTTGGATGAAACATTTGGAGAGAAAAAAAAACGGGTCGGGTCGGGTCGGGTATGATAACTGATATGCCCCACCCGAACCCTTCCTTTGACATTTTCCCACCCTTGTATAGGGGTATATATAGAGATTGCGCCATTGTGCATTCAAATCTCCCTTTCAATTTCATTCCTGAAAAGTTCCGACACTCCTAACGCATTCCTTGTTGGTGCTCTAGTGAGGCAATTCTTGCCCATTCTTTCCGTCCCACCTCGAAATCCCAGCCAAAATGCCAATTATTAACCCTAATCCTAAAGAAGATGATTCGTGTGAAGTACAATCCAAAGAAGTCGACAAAAGTGTTGTTGATTATAACAATGAAAGATTTTTTTTATGCTAGCATCTGTCTTTAATGTATCGATGAGCCAAGAATCAAGACATTTGATAGACATCGTTGTCGTTCTACATACACTGGATCAGAAAATTGCAATGAACAAACCACTATGAACTTATTGTAGATACACAATCAAGAGATTTGACAATGAACATCCATTCTACATATACTGGATCAGAAATCGCATTTAAGAAACAACTCTGGAGTTACTGTAGATACGCAATCAAGAAACTTGACAGAGAGCGTCGTTTTATATACACTGGATCAGGAATCGCTTTAAGCAACCAGAGAAGCAACCACTCTGGAGTTACTGTAGATATGCAACCACTCGACGAGCAATCAAAGACACCACCAGAATATTTGGTGGTGCAAATGAGATCATCAATTCTAATAGAGACAAAATTTAAGGCTTAATGAAGTTGTTATTGGTCAAGAAATTGAGGAATCTCATGTTAAAATTTTTGATGAAGGACAAGCACCTGAAGAAAGAGAGAGTTTTAGACAAATTAGTCGGTTTTTCATGGAGTCCGAGATCAATTGGTTAAGGGAAAAAGAGGCTAGATTTCCCCAAACAACTGAGGCGTTCATCATTACATTGCCAATGTCATTTCTAGGATTAAAAGTAGATGGGATAAAAGAGATAAAACAACGATATTTACATTTGCAATCTTATTACTATCCCTATATGGAATCGCAAGGGTCACGCCATTTTACGAAGAATGGAATCTTGTTGCAGCAGGTTTCATTATTTCAATATTTGTTTTTATTATTCTGTTTATATGCATTGTTTTAGCTTGTCTAGTTTGACACCATAGTAGATACATATTGCAATTTCTATTCTTTCAAAATGTAAAGTTAGTAAGTTCCTCTTTTTTCGAATATAGTATAAAGAATTACAATAAAAAAAAAGAGGAATTATAGTGACTTCACATTTTGAAAGAATAGAAATTGAATTCTAAGTCCAATATAATCCCAAACTAGACATGATAAAACAATGCTCAATATAAACATGAATAATAAAATAAATATTGAAATGATGAAACCTACTTCAACAAGATTTCCATTCTTCGTATAATAGTGTAACCCATTATGACTCTATATAGGGTTAGTAATAAGATTGTAAATGTAAAAGCTCTTTGTTTATCTCTTTTAGCCTAGTTACTTTTATTACTAAAAAGGACATTAGCAATGTAATGATGAAGCGGTTGGGGCAATCTAGCCTCTTTTTCCCTAAAACCAATTGATCTGGGATTTGAAAACTCCATTCTTTTAGCAATTACTAATGTATCTTATGTTAAAATTCGATAACCGACAATTATATATTGATTAAAGACGTATAACTAGAAATATAAGACTATAATTTCGTAAGTATTTGAGGTTTACTTATCATTTGGTGTGGAGGGATTTAAGCTTTCGAAGGTGGTGGTGGCGATGGCGGGGAGGGATTGAAGCTTTCGGAAGCATGTTTCAAGGTGAGAAGGTAGGTTGTCGGTTGCGGAGAAAGAAAAACAGTTGATAGCATCGATTTGTTCGAGAACGGAGTGATCCATTGCTTGTGAGAGAATATCTTCAACGACTATTTCATCGTCAGTGTCAGTATTGAGGGAGAATTCATCCGCCATTGTTAAGAGTTGAGTTTGAGAGAGAAGGATGAGAATGTGGCTTTTATGGGAGCGTGGAAATTTGGCAGTAATGTGAAAAGTTCATACTGCATTTGCAACTGCTAACTCATGATTTTGGCATTTTTCTCACACCAATTTCATGTGTGGGGGGAACCCCATCACAAAATTCATTCTTAATAAACCGATTCTATTGTTTTAAGTGTTACTCAAATTGTATAAAATTATAAAAAAAATTGAAATAATTGTTTTTTGTTTTGTTGAAAAATATTTACGATAGAAACGAAGTAGAAATTGGGATTAAAGTGTATTCCAATGTTTTAGATACTATAATTAAAATACAGCGTAGGTTTACGTGAGACCATGTTGTTTTTGTAATACTGGACAACCAAAACTTTACACATGAAACTTTATAGCAAAATATTGGGGAAGTAAAAAGAAATTCAAATATAGATAGTGAAAAATGCTATGAAGGTAAAAAAAAATCCAATCCTTCATAGAAAAACATTGTGAAATTAAAAAAATATTCGAATCTTCACAGTGAAAACGTTGTGAAGGTACAAAATTTTGAACCTTGACAGTGAAAAACACTGTGAACATAACATTAACAATGTTTTTACTATGAAGCAGATTCGATTTTTTACTTTTACAGTGTGTTGTTGTGAAGTTTTATGTGTAAAGTCTTGCTCTCACCGGTCTATGTGTTATTGTTCATTTGATTTGCACAACTATACATACAACTTTCAAAACCTTAATTTTTAAAAAATAACAAAATGCATTAAGACGTAAACTGTTTAAAAGAAGTGTCATTATCAAAATAGAAATAAATTGCAAACCATGTAAACGAAAATGGTAATTTCTAAACCTCAGGGACCTAAATGGAAATCTATAAGATATCATGGGGACTAAAATTGAAGTTTACTCTAAACTAACTAATGCACCAAATTGGGCCGATTGCTCTTGGGAAATGGGAATGTTAACCCAGACTGCTGTCAAGGCCCGTTACTAAAAAGATTGGCAATTTGGGATGGGTTGGACTGTTTTTAAATATTTATAAATAATAAAAACATATTTTTCTAAATATTCATCATGAATAACGTAATATACATGTTCTGCACACCACTTTTGGTCATCTAGATCTTTCTTTTTTAACCTTCACTATCAACTTTTTTTGTATCGAATGTATAACTTCAAGAAATTAAAATAAGCAAATTGAATCTACATTTAGTCATTTACAAATCCAAACCATATCAACAAACATAAAATTGGAAAATAACTCAAGTATTTAATGAAAGGTATCAGTAAAAAATATTAGACGCGTTGTCAAAGAAAACTCAAACGAACAATCATAGTTGGATATAGATTCATGATCATTCATCCAAATTTAGAAGTACAAAAATAAAAAAGAAATGGAGAGAAACAAAAAGGGTTCTCAATCATTTTCACAAGTGTTTCCTAAAACACCCTTGAAAAAAATCATTATAAACTAATCAAAACCACGTTCATCATAAGTTGTCGGGAAAAAACATATAAATTGATAACTAAAAAGCTAAATACTAGCATCATCTTCACCTTTATGAGCATCTTGTGAAGGTAGTTAATTGCTCGTTAATGGCCTGCCATTTCATCTTCATCCTCGTTGACTTTGCTTTATCTACATTTGAGGTAGGTAACCATGAATACAAACATTTATCTCTTTTAGGCTATTATTGTCATTCTAGGTTGGGCCAATTGGGTAAGGGATTGCAAGTTGTTTGAGAGGGTTTTAATTTCACGACCTTTATCAGGAGACAATGATCAACACATGTGTCGACGACTAAGAAGAGGTTGCATTCTTAGTGGGGGCCAGGCAAATTTTTAGTGGATAAACAATGTTGAATAATAAACATATTTAATCCCGTCTAAGTCATTTCATATCATTTTATTCATTTTATTGCAATATAATCCCTCTATCATCTTGTCAACGTTGCTTTGTAATCATGTATAGCAATCAAAAGTTGAAAGATAATGAAGTTTGAACATGATATTGTTTTTAATAAAGAAATTGAAGAAGAAAAATGATATAAAAATCCTTTATAAAGAGTAAATTACAAATTTGAACACAGGGTTTATGAGATCTTTGATTTTCATTTTACGACATAAAAATTTATAAAGACAATCTATCGTTTATATTTCGTAAATGATGTTGTTGTACATTCAATCGGTGAACCTAATAGCCATTATGATCAGGGACACGCTTTATAAGTGTTTATTGTAAATTTGAAAGGTGAGTGATGAAAATGAAGGTTCTCTAGAATTAATAATTGTTAATTTTAAAGATTTAAACGCCAAATAGTTATTAAATGAACTAAAAAAAATGCACCAAATAAAAGGTTTGGTTATTCCTCCTATACTAATGGAGCAATATCACCATATGAATGATTTTGTTAATTTTATCATAACCATTTTATCAATAATAAACTTTAATCATATGGCAGAAGAAGATTAACCCTTTCGGATATGTTTTCCGGAATTTTAAGAATAGATTTGTGTGCAGGGCCGATTAAAATAATTTGGAGGCCTTGTAAGATGAACTAAATGTATCCTTCTTATATTTCTTAATATACTATTTATTATGTTATTTTCTTTTACATTTTAACATATTTTTTATAACAAATTCGATCAGTGGTTCCTTTTTTACTTTAAAAAAAGTGTTCATCTTTTCTTTTTTTTTTTCCTTTTTAAACGGCAACAAATTTATTAAAACGAAAAACATAACAAGCTTTCTAAGGTTACAAGACGCAACCTCGAACAGCACAAAACAAACCATTACAATACACCGATCCCACAACCATCGAACCTAACGAAACTCCTCGAACCTTACCAAAAAAGAACAATGCCACTCTACCTAAACGACCCACCGAACCAAACAAACCACCTAACCAACAAGCTACCGAAACTAACGAGTCACCTAACGAACAAGGCACCGAGCCACGAACCAAAGAACAAGACGAACCAACGGACCGCAACCAAACAGCCGAGTCACCGAGCCTCCAAACCTCACGAGCCGACAAGTCTCAAGCCATGAACCATGAACCACGAACCTCGAAAACGAATTTACCTTTTACCCTTTACCTTTTACTATTTACCATTTACCCTTTACCTTTTACCTTTACCATTTACCATTTACCTTTTACCATACCCACATCTGACCGGCGGCAACAAGGACTCGATCTACGACCTGAAAAAACAAGAACGGTTTGGAGGACTCGAATGGCTTGACAATTCGATCTACGACATCTGAACGCCGGCATCAAAAACTTGACCAACAACGGGAGCCCGATCTCTGACCTCGAACCCACAACTGATAACTCGACAGACCCTATCAACTTTGAACCGCACCCAAACCTCTCATCTGAAACTCGATCCCGTTAGCGACTCGATGCAACCACAAACAGCAAAACTCGCGACCAAAACTTCTACAACCGCAGCAAAAAAAAGAAGTAAAACTTGACGCAGAAGGAAAAAAGAGGAAGGATATAGAAGAAGATAACGAAAAGAGAAGGGGGATATAGAACAAGAAAACTCGATCCGACAAGAAAACCCAAACCTGAACTTAGACAAGAAAACCCAAACCTGAACTTAAGGGGGCGAGACGGGGGAGACATTATCGGGTTACCAATAGGGATCAGGAGACATTAACGGGGATTTTTTCAGGGTTCGGGGTAGTGACAAGAGGGGGGAGGGTGCCCGTGCCCCTCCCTGCCCTGATATATACAACGTCGTTTTTTTCTTCAGATTTAGTATGTACATATATATATATATATATTGTTGCTACAATACACATATTTTTTAACGTGATCCTTTTATATATATACATACATATATATATATATATATAGAGAGAGAGAGAGACAGAAAGAGAGGTTCATACGAGAACACTAACTTTTTAAGAAAACACAAAAAAACTCTTTTTATACATAAAATCAAATATGATTCACGTACAAAATTATATATGATCCATGACACTTACCTGCACCTTAAGTTGTGAAAAATTTGTCCATGTGTAGATAGTGGTGAATGATGCTTCTTAATAAAATGATTTTTTCATTTTAAGAAGTTGATCGTAGAAGGTACCTCGGGAACTATCGCTGAATAAATATTGTAGTTTTCCCTCTAAAGAAGGAATTATGTATTCCTCCCCTTGGGGGTTTGGATAAAGTCCCTCATGATTCTATTTCGATGAATAATCCATAAGGTGCTCTGGTCTAATTCGACCATTCTATCAGTTATTGCGTTTTTAAGGTTTATAATTTTCTCTACCTCTTCATTGTCCACAACAAAAATTTTAGTCCCACTTCATTGAATAAAAACTTTGTTTTGTATCATATATGATTTTGTACATAAACTTTTTTGTGTTTTATTGAAAAGTTTGTGTTCTCGTATGAACCTGCCTCTCTCTCTCTCTCTCTCTCTCTCTATATATATATATATATATATATAGAGAGAGAGAGAGAGAGAAAGGTTCAAATGCGAAGTGCTAAAAAATGCGAAGTAGAGAAGCGATTTCCACCACTCATCCAGTCAATAAAGGCGGCTTTGACCGGTTATGGTGGACGTGATCACGGAGGATTGACACGATTCATGGGAGGGTGGAGATTATTAAAGGAGGGGACCCGGTCAAAGCCGCCTCTATTGACCGGATGAGTGGTAGAGATCACTTCTTTACTTCTCATTTTTTTAGCACTTCTCATTTCAACCTAGCTAATACTATACACACACACACACACACACACATATATATATATATATAGAGAGAGAGAGAGAGAGAGGAAAGTTCAAATGTGAACCACTTTTTGGTTGTGAACGTGAGGACAACCGAGAGCGCGACACGTGGCGACTTTGAGTGTGGTCCCCCTTTTAATTCAATGCCCTCCCATGAATCGCGCCTAGTCACCCGCCGTGGACCTGACGTGGCGCCTAGTCATCCGCCACATGTCGTGCTCTCGGTTGTCCCCACGTTCACAACCAAAAAGTGGCTCTCGGCTGTCCTCATGTTCATTTGCAAACCACTCTTAAATTACAAACCGTACAAACCATTGGTTTCGTTGGTTAAACTAATAAAAATATTCATGAAATTGTTTAAATTGATGAAAATGTTTCATATAATTCTTTTTTAATTAAAGTTGTTTCATAAATTTGTGTTGCTTATGTAAAAATAAAAACGTTTCATCAGAATAAGAAAAATTCATGAAGCGATTTCATTAGAATGAAAAAATACATGAAATACACCAAAATATGAAATAGTTTCATCAAAAAATGAGTTATATAATATAATTTCATCATATTAGACAATTTCATAAACCAATTTCCTTAACTTAACCAATGAAACCAAGAGTTTGTACAGTTTGTAATTTAAGAGTGGTTTGTATTTGATCGCTCCTCTCTCTCTCTCTCTCTCTCTCTCTCTCTCTTGTCTCTCTATATATATATATATATATAGGGGTGGGTTCAAATGTGAACCACTTTTTGGTTGTGAACGTGAGGACAACCGTTAGCACGACACGTGGCGGATGACTAGGTGCCACGTTAGATCCACGGCGGATGACTAGGCGCGATTCATGGGAGGGCATTGAATTAAAGAGGGGGACCACACTCAAAGTCGCCACGTGTCGCGCTCTTGGCTGTCCTCACGTTCACAACCAAAAAGTGGTTCACATTTGAACTTTCCTCTATATTATATATATGAGTTAAAATTATGTGAAAACCAAAACTTATGAAATGATAGATGATTTGATAAATGGTATTAAACCAACTAGTATAAAGGTTGATTTAAATAAGTTAAAAAGCTTTTAATTTAGAGTTAAATCTATGTTTATTGTAAATGGGTGAGGATCACTACACCCCCTCTACCCTATGATATGACACTGTTTCAAACTTTTAGGTGGTTCTAGCCATAAGTAAATTGACTTTTTTTTTTTAAATTATATATTCTCAAATTTCTAGGTGTATTTGATTGGTCTTATAGATTAGAGGGGGTGCTGGTAACAACACCCGAGAGCTTATATCATGAATGATGGCAATGTTATTTGTTTGATAGACATGAATGATGGCAATGTTAAAACCGTCAAACAAGCTTCCAAGGGTAGAATAGGATCGATGTAGACCAGGGAGCCAAATATCTTTATTACACAAAATTAAAGATTCATTTCAGATGATACGCACATAACTTGTTTTTCTTTCTTTTGCTTTTCCTATGGTCTATTATTATTTTTTAGAAAGAAAAAAATGGGTTAATATAAGACTAAAAGCTTCAAACTACTAATCATAAATAGTAATACAAATTTGTTATGTTTTTGTACTGTTACGAACTAATAAACAAATAACTCTGTAGATTAGTAATATACCACTATAAATCAACTTTAACAATATTTCTTTAAGGATAGTGGTCATATAACCGATTAACATATCCATCGTATGTGTTCCTAATAGTTCGTTTATGGTATTTGAGTAGAAAAACAAGGTGGCCATATCCCCAAAAGCTTCTATGTTTGTTAAAGATACGTTCATAGTAAGTATAAAATTTCATGATTTGATGAATGAAGGCCCAAAGGCAAAACCGCTAAACCCAAGGGTAAGCAAAAAGGCCGATCTAGATATCAAATTCAAAATCTGTTATCTAATTAAACGATAGATGATACGATAATTCATGTTAAACCAACATTTAAGGTAAGTATAGAGTAAATGATCATGAAGGCCAAAAGGTAAAACCCTAAACCAACTTTAAAGGTAAGCATAAAGGTTTATCTAGAGAAATTGAACTCAAAATCGTCTACTTTATAAAACAAAAATCAATATTTAATAACAAATCAACATTTAAAATCAGTATAGAGGTTGAGCTGATAAACAAAGGCCAAAACGATAAAGCCGGTAAACCAACTTCAAAGATAAGCATAAAGGTTGATCTAAAAATCAAAACCAAAGCTTTTTACAAACCAATATCCAAGACTTAAAAGATAACAAAGGAAGTCTAAAAAAATTAAAACAACAAGAATTTTATCAACCAAGTTAAGTCATTCATTGATGACTCATATTCCAACACATGAACCTTCCTCAATTGCTTTTTGGTTTTACATATTCTAAATCACATGGTCTAAAGTAGCCTTGGCTTCCTTGCTTGATCTCTTCTTTTAACATGATTTTTGGTTGTAACTCTTTTGGAGTTTATAGGAAAAAAAATTAACGCATATAAATTTTGGATTATATTAATAAACATAATATTATTTTTAGGGTAAGTTTCGGTCCAACTGATTTATTCCCGTACAACAATGATAATAGTAACACTTAACACTTGTTGTCAAGACAAGTAATAGTATGAGAATGATAGTTACGGTAAAAATAAGAACACTTATAAGCTTTTGGATAAATTGACTCTTTAATCTAACTTGTTTTCTTCAACTACTTGTAATATCATCAGTTACATTCATAAACCTAACCTTTAACAACATTTATCTACCTTTATCTTCCAATATATCCTCAATTTGAAGTCATTTTTATGAACTTTCACATACATTTGATCACTTTCACATACATTAATCTATTAATGATTGCGTTATAATGATAAACATAAGTAAATATACATAGTTAATTTTAGATGAAAGTATACGACTATATGAGTATTTTCTTTTCTTCGGATTCACTTGATTTTATAATTATTATTGGGTGGCAAGTCAAGAATTTCATAATTACTATTGATTTTATCAATATCATATTCAATTGTCTCTTATAAAAGAATATTGGTTATATTAATTTTGAAACTAAATCAATCATGTAATTACAAAGAATTTAATGAAATATTTAAGGGATTATATACTTCTGTTTATTTAAATACTTTTTGAAATAAAAATTACATATTTAAAAAAATTAATTGTTAAAAGTATGGAAAAATACAAAAAGATTGTTGAAAATAAATCAGAGATTCGCGTTGGAGAAAGAGAAAGATTAGCTTGTATGTTTTTGGGGGATTCACAAAGATCTTTTTTGGTTTGAATAAATATATTTGTGTTGCTCATCTTGTAATAAAAGGAAAAAAGAGTTAAAATAAACTAATATATTTGCTAAATAGTAAATTGTCATCCAGCAACAATATGCTTTATATTTGCTAAATATTTGGAAAAAGAAAAATGTTCACGAGAACCTTTTACATTTCAAATGATTAAATTATACATTTTTTCTATCAAAGTTTTACATTTTAAATGTTCAAGTCTATTATTTAATGAATAGTATATCATTGAACTTTCGGAAATTAGAAATTAGTGACAGCACGATCTAAAATTATGTAAGACCAAATTATTTTCATGATATTCGTGAGATCACATGAATCACACTAAAAGTTTACAAGGATGAAATATCCCATCTAGGTGAATGTGGTGGCATACTGCAAAATACCTAGGGGAATATGGTGAAATATTTCACTATTCCAGATTCGAGTCTAGATGCTAGAATTTTGTGGTTAAACTTAGTCTTAGATGGTTGTAACTTAATTTCCAACTTGTCAAAGATGTAGTAGGCAAATCCCAGATAAACCTTATCATAAAAACACTGTAAACATAACTATAATTTTTTATGAAAGTTGATAATCTTTTTATTTCACGATGTTTGTTTTACTATAAAATTTCAATGGTATTTTCTAGTCTTGTGAATTATATAAAAATAGAACGTTCTTATATGAACTTTATTAATCAATAACCAATAAATATATTTTCTTTTATAACCAAGAAAATATATTTATTGTGAATTTTAATTCCTCTTACACACAAATTTGCACGGGTGGGGATACGTTTCAGCAGCAGCCTCCAAACAAAGCAATTAACACGAGGGGGAAGCCATTTATTCTAATAGTGTAAACATGCAAAAGGAGAGTTAATAACATTATTTAAGATTATCTTTGAGGATTTAACCGAGAAGATACCACTAGTGTCTCCTTCCCCACTCCAAGGTCATCTTTCTCTGGAAGAGTTATGTGGCTTAAAATGTTCTCCAGATCTTTTATTCTCCCAGAAAGACTTCTTGCAGTAGCAATGTTGGACCAAGACCAATTACTAACAAGATTGCCATTAGTATGATTTTGGACCGACTTGTATAGGGGTTGAACTTATCCATTGATCCTTCCAAAAAAGCGTATTATCTTCCTTGCCCACTGATCTGATGAATATCTGCTACACATTCAGATTAAAGTCTCCAAGTGATGTACCAAATTTAACAATATTCAGCCACACACCGATTTTTTTTGAGCTGGCAATGGATAAAACACCATGTCCTGTTATGCAGTGAAAAGATTGGATGACTTTGGCCCAAAGCTCAGGTCTATTATTCAACATCCTCCACCATCACTTGAAAAAGAAGGGCCGAGTTTGCAGCTTTAAGGGAGCCAATACCTACCCCCCCCCCCCCCCCCCTAAAATTTTTGGTGCAATAGTTCTCTGCCATCTAACCCAACTGATTTTATTTTTCCCTTGGTCATTTACCCCGAAATGAATCTCCTTCGTAAAGCCTCGATGCTATCAATCACTTTGGTAGGGGCCTTAAAAAGTGAAAGAAAGTAGAGAGGAATACTCCCCAAAACCAATTTACAAAGAAATATACTTATGTTACAAATATGAGGTTATTCTAAATTCTTTATAATGATAGTTCTTACAAACCAATTCACTTTTTGCATGCAATAACCTAGCATTGGAGTGCTTTAAGAGTGTGTTGATTTTGAGAATAAACAATTAATATGTAATACTCTACTTTATTTATTATAATTAAGAATTACCAAGTTTCGTCCTAAACTAATTGATCCTTCCTGATTAAAACATTATAAGAAAGGTAGAAGAAGAGTGGCCCGTTATTGGACTATTTAAGACGAACTTGAAAAAGTAACACCAACTTGAAAACGTCAAGCAAGTGAAATTTGGAACTGCGCGGAATGATGATTCATGTCTTTTAACGTGTTTACGTCGCCTATCGTTGTAAGCCTCCGACGTAAATGACCCAGGATTTAATGCAGCCTCAACAACGAGATCAACAGCGGTGAAGCCGCTGAACCTGGAAAACGATGAGCAAAAAACGTAGAGAGAGGGGTGGGGGAAGAAAATTCGTATTATGGGATGCTTCAAATGAGGTTGCATGCGGCTGTATTTATAGTTGAACCGATGCAGCCCATAAGCCCTAGCAGTTACTCAAAATGTGGATGGTTGAAGCTGATAAGCCTATGTGCCCAAAAAAACTTGGGTAGTTGGAGCTAATAAACCCCATGTGTTCATAACTCATCAGGAGATGCCACGTGTCCCTCGTTGCGACTCCCGACGTGTTAAGTGCAAAGTGCGCTTACATGCTCCACTCACGAACGCACGACTCACGCTCATGGTCATGGTTAGGCGCACGTGAGGGGAAACCCACTTTACCCCACCACTTTTGGTTTGAATGACAAGGGAGTGAAGTCCCTTCTAAATCCACCTATACAATAAAAATGGATAAAATAATCTAAATATGGGTCATTCTGTCCAAATTCTATTTACATATACACAATAGGGGACAGGGGCTACAACACCTAAAGACAAAAATAGTTCAGAGAGGAAATCTCACTTTTAATATTATTATTACTAATTGTCCACATTTAGTTTTACAAATTTAATACTTTACTATTTTTAAAATACATTATTTGATTTGGTAAATCATTTAATAACACAGCATTATTGACGTCTCTTTTGTCCTTTGGTAATTAATCTTCATTTGTAAATTGTAATCGAGTATTTTGCTTTAAAAAGTACTATGATAGACGCAACTTTATTTTTATTTAGATTTCTAAAACACTTTTTTTTTAAGGTTCACCTCGATTTTGGCCAAACTACATCCTTGGCAATTTTTATCGAGAGTTAAAGCATGCTTCCCGGGGATTAACACTCAGTGGCCCTGGTTGCTCACCCCCGGATTCGAACTTGGGTGGGTTTTTCCCCAACACCAAGTTTTAACTGGTAGGCTGCCCCATTAGGGTTTTTCTAAAAGACGTTCTAAGTCATTGTTTTGTGAATTAATCTAAAAAATGTTTATCAAAAAATACGATTATGAAACTGATCACATTTTCACAAAATATATGGAAAGTAAAGTTTGTATTATTTAGTTTGCATTAAGAAATATTTTGAAAGTTGATTTTCAAAAACAAAAGGTCAATAATTTGGGCCAAAGAACGTCAATCTGACAAAAAGTAGTTGATAAAATAGTTGATAAATGTAAAAATAACTAAAAATTGTTATGAATAATAGGAGTAGAAAGAGAGAGATGGTGAGATAGAGAGACGAGAGCAAAAACTTGTGTTCTGATCATTCCATAGGTAATACATATATATAGTTACAGATGACTTAGGGGCTGTTTGTTTTTTGGTAAAAGTAGAAATTCACCAAAGAAATCTAATTTGGTCAGATGTCTACATGTTCAGAGTGTTTGATTTTCTTCTCAAAATAAGAGAAGAAACCTCAGAATATGCTCTTAAAACTTAAATGGTATGGTAACCATTGAAATATTCAAGAATATCATCTAGATCTCTCTCTCTCTCTCTCTCTCTCTCTCTCTCTCTCTCTCTCTCGATCGACCTGCAATAAATCGATAAAAAAACAAGTAATACACCGACACAACCTCCAAATCGATCTTGACTATGTGGTTTGTTGATGTTGTGGTTCATCACAGTTTGTTGTGGTTTTGTGGTCCATCACTATTTGTTTTCTTGTGGTTTTAGGTCGTGTGGTTTGTCAATGTTTGCCATCTTCAATTGGTTTTTGTAGGGTCTTTTTTTGCATTTAGTTTTGATTTTCGAGTCATTTTCGCAAGAAAATATAACCATTGAAGAGGGTTTTGAGAATCTAAGATGTAGGAAAGAGGGTCGTCTACCAACCACCTGCCAGTGAAGAATGATTACATATTTAGGGAATAATAAGGTTGAAGAAAAGAAAGTGAACCATAGTCTAGAATTGTTTTTTGATTTTTTTTGTTTATAGATTTTAGATGTGGTTTGTTTGAAAACTTGAGTTACGAAGATTAAGGACGTTTGGCAGTTGCCGAATGGTTTTGGTGTTGGATGATTAAGTGGTCAGAATGATCAAGAGACTCTTATGATATGGTGCAAAATGAAATATGTTGGTTTGGTAATTGTTGAGTATAAAACGAGGACTATGAATGGTTAAGAGACATCCATGATACTTAATCATCAAAGAGTTTTGGAACCATTAAGAGGCAGTCCATTTTTTTTGCCAAACATGATTTACCTCTTAACGATTTAGATGTTGCCTCTTAATGGAACTGTTAAGAGGTAAACAAACACCACCTAATGCATCTTTTTCTTTCTTATCATATTCTTTTTGGGGTTTTTTGTTGATTCAAATTTCAGACTTCAGTTTATGAAAACAAACAATATTGTTGCCTCAGATATCAGACTTCAGCACCACCACTTAAAATTTAGAAGTGAAATCAGACTTACAACTTCAGCACCTCTTAAAAAATAAACGCCATCTTAATCTCTAAGAAATATAATACATATCTAATACAAAATATTTAACCAATATTTAGGGGATTGACATCCATGGGTTGTTATTGGCTACAAACCACACAGTTTATAGAAACTACGTAAACTAATCCAATCCATAGATTCATTTCATCAACGGCTCTAAGATATTGATGCCACTGGATAAATAAGATGATTATTGATTTTTTTTAAATGATAAGGGTGTAAGGGCAATCAGGTCACACAAAAAAAAGAAATTTCAAATTCATCTCCAAGTCAATAGGGAATCATATCCCTGATTTCTCTCCTACTTCATAGTTCTATTTCAGATGAATTCTTATCCATCAATTGATTATGCAGTCATCATATAGAGGGTACGAAAAGTTGTGTTACGGGATTAGAAAGATTAGTGAGGGTTTAAGGGTAGGATGGTGAAAAGTTGATATGACGTTGATGCGTTAGTGAAAGGCAGAAACCAAATGTTTGTGTGCTACTCATGACCTAAGGATATAATTGAAAAAAGTTACAAAAAGTTTTTAATACACTACTTCAATTAGCGTTTTAATAAGCTAGCTTATGGTCATCCAAACTTGTACCTCAAAAATAAATTAGTTTATTTTTACCAAACATAGCCTCAGTGTTTTCTAATGCTGGATTGAAGTTGGATATTTTAGTGTTAAAGGTCTCATCTTTTTAATGTTTTTGATGGTATTAATATATTTTCTAATGATTGGATTAAAGATATATACAATGAAAATCAAAGTTCATTATAAGGTCGTGTGTAGCGGGGGGTGGGGTTGGGTGGTTTGGAAGCCGGCGGTTTGAGCGGCTTGGGAGGGCTGGGGTACGCTGGGGGCAGGTTTGGCGGGCTGGGGTTGGAGCGGAGTAGCCACACCACTCATAACCGCTGTTTTGTGTGTGTGTGTGTGTGTGTGTGTGTGTGTGTTGTGTGTGTGATATGTGGTGTGTGTGGGGTGTGTTTGTGATATGTGGTGTGTGTGAGGTGTGTTTTAAATAATTAAAAAGTGAGAGGGTTGAGAGGGTTCGAGTACTAATCAGAGAGGGCTCCAAAAGACTTATTATGGGATTATGAAAAAACTAATGTGTCGTTGATATAACAAAGAGTTAAGAGGGTTCGAATACATATAGCTTAAAGGTTTTCTAAAACATGTTGGAAATAAACCAACTTATGATTACTAATACATAACTTCAAAAATAAGAAGTAAAGTTACAAAAATGTCGTTTTCTACTGGAATGATATTGGGACAAATTTGTAATTTAGGTTAGATTTATTGGAGGCTGACAACCGACAATAGCAGGTTAAACATACCTGAGGTGCTATTCCTGAGGCCTAGGAAATAGCGAAGATCACCAACTACTGCCTCGACTTGTCACCGGTGACAACCGGTATCACTGACCAAAACATTTATGCTCATAGACATTGTACTACCCTTACTATCCATAATCATCCCCCCACCACAAATAATGTCCCTCTTTCATGCATTGTTATTTCTAACCATACATAAAAGACAAAAGTATTGTTACTTTCCATCTATGCATGCACAAAATAATTGAAATTGCCTCTTTTATAAAGTCTATTTAAGAAGAGCTCTTTGATAAATATTTACCCGGATAAATGCTTATCGGTATTATTTGTTTTACGGTTTGTACCTAGTTGAGCAAGAAAACTACTGAGAATCTTATCTGGTAAGAAGCATAACAAGGATCGAATGTCGTACCTAGGTAAGTTTTTACCTAGTAAGAGTTTGGTAAACGACTCATTAGTCAAATTGTTCTTCTAGCCATTTCTTTTTTCTGTTTACCGCAATGTCATTACATCCATAAATTCAAAGTCTATTTTTATCAGATGTAGATAAAATCCACACAAAAAAATATTTCCAAAAATGGTCCCTATAAATAAATCATTTTTAAAGATAGTTCGATTAGGTTCATTTCTTAAATGTTTTAGCTAGGTTCGTTAATTTACGGATATAATAATATTTAGAGTAAACTACAATTTTGGTCCCTGTGGTTTGGGTGCGCCTCTAAAAATGGTTCCTAAACTTCAAAAACTACACGGATGGTCCCTAATGTTCCTTGATTGCTTTGAACTAAATCCCTGCTTACTAACCTCGTTGAAAGACTCAGTTAAATAACGGCTACTTTTATCTTTTTGTTTTATAAGGATAGTTGTATATATTCTTATAAACCAAAAGACCAATTGTAATTTACTCTAACACAAATATGCAGACAGAAACAGGGACTTTCAGTCTGTCACCACCTCCGGCAACCTACTCTGGCGACCATGTGACCACTTTCACCTCTGGCAACCTCCTTTGGTGACCACATGACCACTTTCAACATTCTTCAATCCTTCCTATCCCTTTCTCCTTCCACTTTCTATCCCCTTCTTCGGCAACCTCCTCTGTCACCACTTTCCACTTTGGGTCCCCTTCTCCAAACCTTAAATCAAACCCAAATAACCAGTCCAGCTCTGCGTCAACACCCGATGCCTCTTATTCCATGTCATCCATTCCCCTACCATCCCTGAATCCCTCAAAAACTTCCTTTGAAACCTTAGCTACAACTTCGTTGGGGCGGGGATCGAGAGCGATGTGGAGAAGCTTACAGAGGATTACAATATGATGGTTGTGAATATGGCGGATGTTAGGGCGTTGGCCGCCACTGAGTATGGCATGAGGGAGCTTCAAATGCAGGGTTGAAGGGGTTAGCGATGGCAGTTCTTGGGAAGGAGATAAGCCAGCAGAAGGGCACGACGATGAGACGGTGTCATAATTAGTGGTTGACTCGTAGGTGCAGTATGCATGTATTGGTGCATTTTTTAGCTTTGAGATCGGGAGGACTTTGATTTCTGGAAATTAGAACTGATTTGAAATCGAAAGGTATGATTGTATAAGGTGCTTTTGATTGCTTTAGGAAATGATTTTTGTATATCATTTGGAAATTGAATCTGTTGAACTTATGAATTCTAGTTTGAATTGATGACAAACCCTAATTTCTTTTGGATTAAGTTTCTTTGATTTTTTCTTTATCGGTGATCCATTATCATTGACCAAATGGATCACCGATTTGGAACTTTTGCCAATCACGACTAGGCTTTGATTTCTTTGATTTTCATATGAAATGGAGACTGTGGCCGGAGCAGGGAGGGGTTGCTGGAGACGGTGGCCGGAGTAGGCATGGTCGTCGATGGCTCACTGATGTTACCTTGCTCACCTATGGTTCACAAGTTAGAGTAAATTACAATTTGCTATTTTGGTTTATACAAAAATGTACAAATATCCTTGTAAATTACAGTTAGGTTCACAAGTTAGAGTAAATTACAATTTGGTCTTTAGTTAAAAGTATAAGAGAAATGACTAAAAGACAAATTGGCCTACATGAAATAGGTAGTTGAAGCAATTTTTCATAAATATGAGAATAAAAATAAAGTAAAGAGTTAATTACATATTTGGTCCCTGTGGTTTGGTTGAAATTACGATGGAGGTCCCTAAACCCTAATTTTCATGCCTACGGTCCTTGTGGTTTATATTTTGTTACGATGGTGGTCCCTTGCCCTAACTTCTGTCAAAATGAGCTGTTAAAAGAATGGGAAAAGACGAAACTACCCTTACTATAAAACTAACCCTTCCCCTCCCTTTTCCCCTCTTCCCTAACCCTAAACCCACCCTAACTCTAGATGCAGCCACCACCACCTCCACGCCGGCCAACTCCATCGTCGGCGACCTCCACCGCCGGCCCTCGCCTGCAGACCTCCACCGCCGTCGTCTCCTGCAGACCTCCAACCGCTGCCCGTCACTGCAGAAACCGATCGCCGCCGTCTCGCCTGCATAAAGCCATCGCCGTTGGCGCCTGGTAACTCACCGCCGCCGTCGCCTGCTAACCAACCGTCGCCCTTCGTTGCAGAAACCGACCGCCGCCGTCGCCTGCTAACGCACCACCGTTGCTGCAGAAACCGACCTCCACCGCCGCCGCCCGTCCCCTAGCCGCGAAATGGATCTGCGATCTGGATCTGGATCTTCCAGATCTGCGATTCTAGATTTGTGATCTGGTGATGATGGTAGTGGTTGTGTTTGGTGGTTGTGGCTGTGGTGGTTGTTTGTGAATTATCAGAACTAGGGTTCAAATTTCCATTGAAATTGTTCATCATAGATTCATAATTTTCAAAATTTTCAGTAGGAATTTTTATGGTTTTTAAGTTGGTTCCGGTCGTTTAATGCTTAGCTAGTTGTAGGATCTGTACAATTTAATGATTTATGAGCAATTTATCCCTGCAAAGTGCAAATTGGTTCATGTCTCTAAAATAGAGGTGTTTTGGTAGGTTGAAGGTGGTGGTGGTTTGGTTGAAGGTGGTGGTAGTGTTGGTGGGTTGAAGGTGTTGGTGGGTGGTGGTGTTGGTGAGTTGAAAGTGGTGGTGGGTGATGGTGGTGGGTTGAAGGTGGTGGTGGGTGTTAGTGTTTGTGGGTTGAGGATGGTGGTGTTGGTGTTGGTGGTTGTGATGGTGGGTGTTGGTGGTGGTGATGGGTGGGTGTTGGTGGTGGTTGGGTTGGTGGTATTAAGGAAGAAATAGAAAAATATTAATAGAAAACAAAATAAAAAATTGAAAAGACCAAAATACCCCTGCCTTAACGGCTGTTTTTAACGGACGTTAGGGTGAGGGACCTCCATCATAACGAAAATCAAACCACAGGGACCGTAGGCATGAAAATTAGGGTTCAGGGACCTTCATCGTAATTTCGTGTAAACCACAGGGACCAAATATGTAATTAACTCTAAAGTAAATGCAATGGAGTTAGAATAAAAATAAGCTTTTTTTATTGATGTTATCTAGTTAAATAAATATAATTAATGAAAATTATTTTATATTAACTGGCTCAAAATAATAACTATTTCCCAAAAGACGTTGTCGAAGATCAACAAAGGATTCTATAAGTATATCATTTTTACTAGTCTTTGACTCTTTGTAACTTGTTTCAGACAGTTGGTGGCGGATTCGTGAAGTTAGGTGATTAGGACACACCTAGATTATCAAAAAAATCCAACGTAGAATAACTTATATGAAATGAATGAGGTTCGGGTAAAACATGTTTGTGTTATTTGATTTTCGGTTATTGGTTTTTCTTTACATAATTTGGGCAAAATTAACAAGAAATGCAAAAGTAACGACAAACTTATGTATTGAATTAAAAAAAACACTAAAATTGTTGATAGTTAGGATAACGAAATTAAGTCGTGAGTGGGTTGTTGGAGTAGTGAGTGAGTCTCCCTCCAAAAGAAAGGTTAAGGATAACAACAAAGAAGTTTGAGGGCAACAAGAAGAAAGAAACTTATGAGAGTAGTGGTTTAAAAAAAAAATTCACACAACTTTTTTTCTACTTTAACATGCATCTGCCCATGCAGACAATATCACTTAAGTTTAAAGCGATTGTATGACATAGTTTTTTTTTAAAAAAAACAACAAGAAGGGAACTCAAGCAAAAGGAGCTTTGGCAACGCGATTACCCTAAAGCAAGAAAACTGAAAAATTTAATAAAACATTAGCAAGATGCTAGAAGATGGGAACATCAGATAGTACAAATGTAAGGATTACAACACTAGGTAGCCCAATTTAAACCGGCGCGAAATTGATTGAGCCTATTTTTACACGTGAAAAAATAAAGATTCTACAATTGACAGAATAATTTAGTTGAGCAAACCTCTTCTTTCCTCCCGAAGATCTTGTCGTTGCAAGCCTTCCATATGCACCAAAAAAAGCAAAGATGACGGCCGAAAGAAAAATCTTTTTTGGCTCCTTTAAACCCAGTTGTTTCAGTCCATCGAAACAAGTCTTCTAAAGATAGAATCTGATCGAAGTCCATCTCCCACCAGCAGCAAATTTGACATAGAACTTGGACGGCGAAAGGGCAAGATCTAAACATGCTCTTCAACTTCTATTGCATCACCACAAAGGCACACAAGTCGTCAATACAGTGAATCCCTCTTTTAGATAGATTCCATTTTGAGGGAAGTCTTCTATGGGAAATTCTCCAAGCTAAAATATTGATTTTCCCAGGGACCAACTTATTCCACTTAAAAGCAACTTGATTTTTGGGGAGCAATCATCAACGGCATATCTTAATTAAAGAGGCGACTTTATAAACTCCCGAATTGTCCAAGGCCCACACCCATTGACCGTCTCTATTTTGAAACAACCCATTGAGGTACATGTATTTGTCACAATCTTTGTTGATTTTTAAGATGCTCCTCCATAGACCGGTAAATTTATCGTGTGAGATATTCAGCTGCAAACCACCATCAAGCCCGTGAAGAGCTTGGATTACAAGTTTCCACAACGAGGTATCCGCCGTTTTAAATCTCCACCACCACTTACATAAAAGAGCCACATTTTGAGCTCTCAAGCTCACTAATCCCAACCCTCTCCATCATTCATTTCAGATAAAACCATGTCCTACGCGACCCAATAGATTTTTTTGCTATCTGACGTGGATCACCAAATAATTCTAGCCCGAAGACTTTCGAGAGTATTTAAGACTCCTTTAGGGGCCTTAAAAAGAGATGGGTCACTTTTACAATGAGTTAAGTGACCCCCGGACGACAAAGTTTCGGCTTTCCATTTGGAAAGTTTCGATTGAAACTTCTTGATAATTGGGGCCCAGGAGTTGAACCTATTCATTAAAACCCCGATAGGCAATCCCAAGTAAGAAATCAATGACCCTCCTGTTGCAATTAATAAAATTGGCCAACCTTGAGGTTTCAAGATTATCTACACCAATTATAAGCAGATTGCTTTTATGAAGAGTTACTCTAACATGAATTTATTACTACAAAAATTCTAAATGAAATAAACACTCCCTTCCTAATACCATTAGATCTCTATCACACCATCTCATAGAACTACTCAGTGGCACAGGGCCTAAGGGGCTTGGGGGAGGCCAAGGCCTCGGGTCCCTTTTCTACTCTTTACTAACAATTTTCCATATAAATGGTATTTAATTAATTTAATCAAATTATAACAGCCCTCCTTAACACAATCACCTACGAGTGGAAAATAACTTAAATTAATATTTTTGTTTGGAAACTTTTTTGCTGTGATTATTGATAAATAAAAGTTGTTTATTATTATAACTAGTGCTAAAAATAGAGTTAGGTTTACATGATATCAGTTTATTTTCATGAGATCATATTTTTACAATTAAACTTCACTACAAAACATTGTAAAGATAAAAAGAATTCGAAAATTCACATCCATTACCGTGTTTTGCTATGATGTTTCAAATGTAAAAATGGGGTCTCATTAAAAGAGTCTAGTCTCTCATGTTTTACAGTTTTAGTATTTTTGAGAGTCTAAATATTTTGAGGCTTACTACATTTTAATTATTGAAACAATCCCAAACCTGAACCACAAAGTCATAAATGTAGTTTTTAAGCTTTTTGGTTTAACTTATATCGTTAGATTGAATGTCTAAAGACTTTAAATGCCCACATAAATTGAATGTGAGTTTTTTAAATGGCTCGTTGGTTTTGTTCATCGGAAAATAAATTGCCAAAAACTTTTGGTTTGAAGAAATTGTGCAAGATTTCAAAGTAGCAAAAACTTGATAGGTTCCGTTTTGATGAACAATGTTTGAAGATTTCGTAAATTATTGTCTTGTTATAGACTTTTAATATGTTATACTTTATATTAAGGTATTTTTCATGCTTCTAAAAATAAATACCAAGTACATCAAAACAAATTAGACTTGTTTATATGATCTATGCGTAAAGAGATTTAGGCTCAGCCCCTCAAATTAGAAGACTCGTGTTCCGCCTCCGCTACCAGTAATGGAGTTAACATGAAATTGTGAGAATCAATATGAGCCACTCATGTATTAAATTTAATTTTTTATTTAAATTTTGATAACCTCCTAGTAGTTATTTTAGTAATTATTTTTACTCTTTTTCTTTCTCTTTTAAGTCACTAAATATTGAAATAAGTGGTGCATATTGGTTCTCATAGTTACCATAAAAAACTGAATTCTCCCATGAATATATATATATATAGGGTTAAGTTCACGTAAGACCAAGCTGTTTCCGTGAGACCGGTGAAACCAACATATTTTACATGAAATTTCACATCAAAACATTTGTGAATGTAAAAAAAACTGAACATTCATCGTAAAAACATACTAAAAACACTATCGAATAAAAAAAATCCAAAAAAAGGTAAAAAAACGAAACCTTCACAACATTTCCGCTGTGAAGGTTCGCATTATTTATTTGTAACCTTCACAGCATTTGAGCAGTGAATATTTCGTTTTTTTACCTTGTTTTGGATATTTTTTTTGCATCGAAAGTGTTTTTAGGTTTGCGTATTCGAGTTTTTATATACCTTCACGGTGTTTTTTTGTGAAGTTTTATACGTTAGGTATTGGTCTCACGCTGTCTCACGGAAACAGTTTGGTCTCACCTGATCCTAAGTCCATATATATATACCAGTTTTTATTACTTGTTTTTATTAATATGACAGCAGATTAAGGTTTATACTTGGACCAAGGTCTGTTTATTTCAAAATTAACCCGAGTCTTTGGCGTCGTTGGTTGACTGGTCTGTCGAAATCGGTGTCTCTTGTCCCTTAAAACATTCAATCAAATCTGCGTGTCCAAATTCCTCTGAGCAACATGTTACTTCATCCTCACTGTTTCTAGTCCCAGATGTGTCCAAGGCCTCATTGAACTATCCAACGCTACCGTCAACGGCTAGCCTATGGTCATGGTTTCTAGATCCTATAGCCAGAAGGATTTCAAGCAAACTATGGTTGTTGTCTTCGGTCATATGTTCTCCGAATGTGAAACCCTAGGCTTGTTGATCGTCTTTAGCATCTTCAGCATCTTACAATCGTAAAGGATGAAGAATCAACTGGGAAAGGCGGGGAAATGAAGAGGTAGCGGTAAATGATCTAAAGATTGGTAGAAGAAAGTGGTAACCAAACCCTGATGATTAATTTTAAATTCTGAAAATGTCCTTTCTTATTTCAAAGTTAATACATAATAAACTATAAACATCACAGTTATTTCAAAAATGCCATTGTGATTTATGTCTATATATTAAAAGAAACCAATGGGTTGGATTGGTTTCTACGGTGTACAATCCTCTTATGAATCTATGATCCTCATTTACTTATCGGCTTATATATTGTGTATATATGTATGAATGTCTTATGAAAATTATGTCAAAATGTTTATAATAAATTACTTACTTTGTTTGTGTTAATTATAACTACTATATATACATGATACATAAAATTATCAAATAAATTTTAGGCGAACTTGTCTAGTTTTATCATGTCTTGTGTAATAATACAAAACACTAGACATAGGGGTGGACTCACTCATAGCTAAGAGGGATCCCGTTCACATGCTTAATTTTGAGTATGCTCTTATATATTTGAAAACAAAAACAATAACAAATGGGGTTGTTAGTGTGGTAATTGTTGTAGCCATTTGAAGATGCCTCTTTATTTTTATTTTTTTGAACGGCAGATAATTCACACATACGTTTTGGGCCGGTCTCAAACAGACACCGACTAATCCCCTACGCCCATGAACGGCCCTATGGACCGGTCCATGAACTAAGTACAGCAGCAAGTCGTCCCCCATGGGGTTCGAACCTTGGCCAACTGAGGATATCATCCCCTGAAGCTGAAAGCACAAGGGTGATACCTCCACCCGCTAGGCTACACCATCTTTGGTGAAAAAAATCTTAAAATATAAGAGTCTAAAATATTTTGAAACTATAGGTAAACCGAAAATTAGGGGTGAGCAAAGGCAGGTACCCAGCCAAAATTCATGGAACCGGAACCGGTGGTTCCTAGAATGAAGGAACCGGAACCGGTGCAACTGGTTCTTCATATTTGGGAACCGGTCCCGGAACCGCCGGTTCCGGTTCTGAAACTGGGTACCCGGTATCTAATTTTTTAAATGTTTTTTGTAATATTTTATGTTATAAAAAAGTAATTATTAGTTATTACATAGTCAATATGTAACGAAATAGATAGTAAAATGATGAAAACTTATCCGGCTAAAACTATATAAATAATTACGACAATTTTTTAATATAAAAATAACAAAAACCACAACTTGAAATGTTAAATATGATATAAAAATATCGAAAAAAGAGAATAAATAAGTCGAGTGAAAACGTGGTCGTAAGAGTATGTGTGAGTGTGTAACGTAAAAGATAAAATAGTAATATCAAAGTTAGTCTATTAAACATAACAATCATATATATAAAATTATTTCTATTAATATATATACACACAAATATATAGCCTAACCGGTTCCGGAGGGTACCCGTAGCGGTTCCACAAAAATGAGAACTGGAACCGGTCCCGATCGGTTCTGTATTTTAGGAACCGGTCACATCGGTTCCGGTTTCGAAACCGACGGTTTCGTAGCGGTTCCGGTTCCAAAAGCGGATACCCGGTTCCAATGCTCACCCCTACCGAAAATTCTCTCAATATCAAACAAAAAACCAAAATGTTTTCTTTGAAAAAATTCAGCCAAGTTCTCTTGAATAACTAAAAAACCAAAAAAAAATCTCTTTAATTCAATAAAAAAAACTTTAAAAAAAATCCTCGAAATCAAGTAGAAACTTAAAGAATATCTCGAAATCAAGCAGAAACCTTTTAAAAAATCCTCAAAATCAAGCAGAAACTTCAAAAAATATCTCGAAATCAACAAAGAAATTCCCCTAAAGGCCGACTTCGGCTAAACATAATTAGAACGACTCTGCGGGCATTTAAAAGTGCATTTGCTTGGCAAAAATCATGCATCTGCCACTAACCAGACATACATTTATTCTGCCCAATCATGTCCCGTCCATGTCTGGTTTTCTACTACGTTATTTTGTCTACTTTTATTCTGTTATGTCCAATCCAATCATGAATGCGTATCAAATGCTACATAAAGGGTACGTAAATGTGATTGTACATGTTTGTGTGCATGCCCATATGTAGACAAATGGAGCATACATTCATGCGTATGTATGTAGGACTATAGGTATATGTAGATGTCCATGTTATAATGGAAGCATGCCACTATATATGTTTGTGATGGCGAAGTATGAATGCATATCAATTTATTATATTATATTATTTTGTTTATAAATTAATCATCGTTTTTTTCTAAATACTAAAAAGTATCATAATGCATAATAATAAACGACTGAGGTATTTAAGTATACAAACAAAACCATTGTTTGTCCAAAATCACACTTTCTTTTCAAATATACCAAGTGTTTATTATAATTTCGTAAAAGATAATGTCCAAATACAAAATATAAAATAGAATGGTCTTAGAAAATAAACAACTTGATTGATGCAAATTTGGTATCATGTCCACTTCCATCATTTAGGGAAATTTCATTACAGATAGTACACCACTTTTTCTTAAATAAGAACCCACTCAAATTTAAAAATAAAATAGATAATTATATTTTCTATCTAATTTAAATAAATATGATATCTAACTACCCCATTGCTATAAATGTCATTATGTATATAACTATAAGGTCCTGCATAGCCCCATCGGTTTGGCTTCAGGTGGTTAGCAATTTGGGGAGCGAGCTTGGTGATTGGGTTTGGGAACCCACTCCTACCCGCTCTCTTTCCCTCTCTCTCACACTCCTTCGGGGTAATGATGAGTTTTTTGTAAAAATAGGGTGGTTTTGAGATTCCTTTGTAAAAATAGGGTAGTTTGAAAATCCTTTGTAAAAATAGGGTTGTTTCATGTGGGGTCCACCATTTTTCATATTAATGATATTATTTTATTTTTTATTTACATATTAGACCCTATAAATATTACAAATATAACCCTTTAACTAACATCAAATTTTTACTTTATATTTCTTTGTTTATAAAATATTCCCTTATTGTATATTATATATAAATTGATTTTATCATTAAAATGTAATTAAAGCTCATGCATTATTTTTTAAAATTTATACCATTAAATAAATCTCTTTGATACCTTCAAAAAGATACCAATATTGAATATATTATGATGCTACAGAATTACAACACAAATGTATTAAAATTTTATGAAATTACAAGACCAAGAGCATATGACATTACAAATAACAATTACGACGGCTAACTTAAGATACAAATTAAACGCTAAATTACGACATCAATTGAAAAGTTACCAAAAAGCTTTCTTGCATTAAAAATGATTTATCAATATCTTTTTCTAAAATGCCATTATTCATTTAAAAGTATTTCACTTTGCCCCTTTAAATTTTCAACTAACCCCATCATTCAATATAAATTAAACTTATTAATCAAATATTTGAAATAATGTTAAAAATTTCTATAACAAAATATATTATTAAAAAGCTCTCATTGAGACGATTAAAATGAGCCTAATATTGAGTGTATATATATAAACTCTCTTCTATACGGTTAAAATATATCAATACCGAATATATGAAAAAATTCAAATTATATAATATATTCATCTTTCTATAAATTAAGTGTGTTTTAAATGTAAAAAAGTATTACTTATTAACAAAAAAAAACTTTTTATAGAAGTCATTGCATTGAGGAATATATTTCTTAGCACTGTAATATATTCAATATTGGTATCTATTTAAAAGTATAGAAACGATTTATTTAATGGTATAAATTTTTAAATATAATGCATGAGTTATAATTACATTTTTATTGATAAAATCAATTATATATAATATACAATAAGGGTTAAAAGAAGTATTTTCTAAACAAAGAAATGTAAAGTAAAAATGTGATATTAGTTAGAGGGTTATACTTGTAACATTCAAAGGGTGCAATATGTAAATACAAAATAAAATAATACCGTTTATATGAAAAATGGTAGACCCCACATAAAACAACCCTATTTCTACAAAGGATTTTAAAACTACCCTATTTTTACAAAGGAATCTCAAAACCACCCTATTTTTACAAAAAACTCGGGTAATGATACTCCTATGTCGGACTTATTGTGGGTTTGTAGGTGGCGCTGATATGACAGCTCAGACTTTGTGAGTTTGCAGGTTGCCTACCGAAAGCCTAAAGCATGATACATTATAATGTCTCAATTATATAAAAAAAAACGTCTTAATTACATAAATCCCGTGAATAATAAGTTTATGTATCTTTTTTTATAAATATTACATAAATTTATAAATAAATAAAAAAACACCCAATAAGAAATTGATGTTGTTGGATAATCATATTTCCCACCTTAATTGGAATTAGCAAAATGATAATCAAATCCTAAAATGAAGATTGTTGTTGATTCCTAAAAAACGAACGATGGCCAAGTAAAGTGATTCGTCCAATGGGTGAACGACACGTGTCATGTGTTAAGGTGTTAAAAGACAACTTGGTCCATCATGTCTTCAAAAATAAAGACCATTTATGATTTATGTTTGATCCAGCATTACATGGACTGGCACTTTGTCCCCACGGTTGTCCCATACACCATCCCACATCATAACAATTCTCCTTCTTTTGCCCCAGGTCCCAAACATATAGAATCCTTACTTTTGTCACTAAATCAATTTCTAACAAAAAAATATTTCCTATGCCAAATGTTTTCTTGGATACATAGGTGTTTATCAAGGAATAAATTGTTTTTTTGGTTAGTATAAGAAAAACTTAGAATCTTACTTGATAAAAGGTAAAACAGAGATCGAGATGTTTATCCAAAAAGTGAGACAATAATACTTAAAGGGTAATAAGATAAGTGAGGATGACACCATTGTTGATAAGCGTTTATGTAGTAAACATTAAGTAAATGATCCCAAGTTGAATCGGTTTTGATATAGAATCGGTTCTAGTTCTATAACATCAACGCTTTTATCTTACTTTTTAAAAGAGTTCATGAAAAATAACAAAGTTCATAACATATATAGAAAAGAAAATGTCTAACTTTAGCTGATGTGAACTCCAATACATCCCCTCAAATGGAGGCTAGATCGGTACATATGTTGCAAAGTATTGAGTCCGTTTCAGATGGTAGATCTTATTTATGATACCATTTTAGTTATGGAACTGTTAATCTCTAAAAGAGTTATTGAAGAGATACGACATTCCAACATATATAATTATATATAAAAGAGAATATGTTTAAATCTAGCTAACATAGCAATTCAACAAAACTAAATACATAATTTGGTCTTTTAAATTCAAAGAAAAACTAAAGCAACAATTTCAAATTTGAAAGATATAAAACTATTTAAAAAAAGTAGAACCTACAACAAAACCAAATATAGTAGGATTGAGTTCAATTGTAGTTAACTTGTTAGTTTTGCTCACCAATGATTTACCCTTTTGCTTGTAACAATCATTACTAGATGATGAGTTATGGGACATTGACTCAACTAGTTGAAAAAGATAGGAGGAAATATAATTTCTCTTTGCAAGAAATTATATTTTCTCTTACTTTTTTAACCTATCAATCCTCCTACTCACTTGATTATTTGACAAATGTTAAAATCTAGGAATTATATAAAAAAGAGAATTAGTACATTACATGTTAAATGATCAAGTGAGTAGGAGGACGGGTAAGTTAAAAAGATATGAGGAAATATAATTTCTCTTTGCATTAATGTTACTACCTTCGTAATATATAGTGGGGTGGCAATTCGCGGGTTGGTGGGTTAGAAACCTCAACCCTGACACGACCCATTTAGCTAACCGTGTCGCGGATCGTGTCATGGGTTGGCGGGTTGGTGGGTCATAAACGGGTTGACGAGTCATAAACGGGTTGGTGGGTCATAAATGGGTTGATGGGTCAAAGTTCATACTTCATATAATTCAAATACAAACAAGTTTCAAGTTCAAATAAAACAAGTTTAAAGTTCAAAATACAAATAAACTTAGATTTTATTGATTTTTAGTTTTTTTAATTATATATAAAATAATTAATTTAAATTATAAACGGCTTCGCGGGTCAACCCGCCAACCCGGCAGGTCAATTCGTGAAATTTAACGGGTTGACGGGATGGCAGGTTGACGGGTTGGTGGGTCAAAAACCCCAACCCAAACCAAATTATTTTCGCGTCATGTCAGGTTGGCGGGTCGTATCGGAAATTGCCACCTCTAATATATCTAGACCTTGCAAAGAAGAAGGAAAAAAATTATTATCCATTTTCCTCTAAATTGTGGATCCAAAGAAATAAAATTTTTGAAAAAATTACATTTTTGGCTCATATCCGTAATTACGGACATGGATATACAGAGGTAATGACATTGGTGCAAAATAAGAAGAGAAATGATTAGGAACCTAAATTTTTTGGATATTTTGGTTAGTTGAGTCAATTTCCCATAAATTTTTGCATAACACATAAATAAAATTCTATGTTTTTTTATGTACATGCTTATAAACCGATATATTCGCTGTATATAAATAGTTAAATTAATCAAAAAAATCGTAGATTATCGTCAATACGAATATAAAAAGATAAAACAACTGTTTTACAATACAATTATTTTCGTTTGACAATTTAAAACAAAATTTTAATGCTCACAAAACAAAATAGCATTTTATTTATAAAGCGGTCCATAGACGTAAACGAATCCGTGCCATGAGGAATGGACTTGTCATCAAAAATGGGAAACCTCTTTATGTTGACTAGTCTATGAAAATTACAATCCTTTCTTGCAATTGATAGAAAATCAAATATTCTCAGTTTGTGTTTAGAGTCCGGTCACTAAATTGGATTTAACTTATCGTTACCGATTAAAAACCATCAACTTGGCATTATTTGACAAACATAAGCTAGTTAATTTTTTTGAGTACAAGTTTTGGATAAACATAAGCTAATTTATAAGTTGAAGTCGCATTTTAGATGCTTATTTTTTTCGATTATAACTCTAATTAATATTAAATCTTATCTATTATTGTTAATCATAAATAATATTTAAGAAAAATGTTTATTATTTATTATTAATATTATATATCAACTATCAATGCAAATTACTAATGGTAATTAAATTCATTAACTAATTTTAATTGTATATTAATATTAATCGTCAATTATTTAGAATTATTATTAAACATATCAATTATTTTAACATTATTATTTTTAAACTGTTATTGAGTATAACTGTTTATCTGAAATCAAATATAATAACTTAAAAAACTATTTATATTCATAAAATTTTTGTAATACAAAAGATGTATTAATTATGAGTATATAACTGTTTTTTTTTTTTTTTTTTTTTTTTTTGTAAAACCACAAATGTTTTAAAATTTCAGAATTCAAAGTTTCAAACAAATAAAAAGCACTTTACAATCCTTCACACCCGCTGCATCGCACGGGTACGTTAACTAGTTATTTTTAAACTGTTATTGAGTATAACCGTTTATCTGAAATCAAATATAATAACTTAAAAAACTATTTATATTCATAAAATTTTTGTTTCATAGATAACAAAATTGTTTAAATTATTTTAATGAAATATCAAATATAACTATTATTTATATATTTTTTAAATTACTAGTTAAATAAGATATGTAAGATTAATCAATTATATTTTCTATTTATATTATATGTAATGGTTATTTAAAATTATAAATTAGTTTAGACTTTATTTAAATTTGTTTTAGTAACTCCAACATTTATAACATGTATATAGTAATAATCATCTTGAAATTATTTTATAAAATATATTATATTATTTAAAATATTTTAATATCTTATCTCTATTAATTAACATATTATATTATTAAAACTTATTTTAATTATATTACAAAATTTTATAATTGACTAATTTTTAAAGAACCCGTTCGATTTCCCAAATCCAAATCATAAAAGCAACCGGATCAAAAGCCCTAAGAATTCACGTAGTAAAGAAAGGAATGTCTCATAGGAACGTCCCTTCGTACCACCTATGTTACCAACAATCAAATCCTCTCTGGCTCCTGACTATTTTGGACATCCCTGGAATCATCATTGGCGTTCTCATCGATTGCTTCAGGTGTACAGGTACTGGCATCCTTTCTTTAAGCATCTGGGTGAACATTTCCTGCTAACAATCCATGGCGAATTCCAACATCTGCATAATTCCTACCATCCTTGCAGATTGGGGATCCATTACTAGAATGAAAGAGTTCGAAAGACCTAAAATATTTCACTAGCTCAACACCATCTCTGAGTACTCTTGGATCTAGCAAAAACTGGGAGGTATGAGATAGTGTAGTCCCTCAACTTGCCTAAGGTCCCGTTCCCGAAGCCTGGGCCATACAAGTTCATCTCCATAACATGTCGACTATAACGCCTACTTAGACACACTATAGGGTTTGCACCTACAAGTTAACGGTCTTGTGGTTCGATTCCGCATGAATTCATCCTCACAATACCCTCGATAACTTAGTGTCAACTCTACTAGGCGAAAACCTCTAGACATGGGTCTTGGTGTCGAACTCCTCATGAGTTCATCACTGTAATACCCAGGGTCTCGAAGTCCGACTTAACAAGGGATCATCTCCTTAATACCAACAGTCTGGTAGTTCATCCCATATGGGTTCCTCTCCATGACATCGACTACTCAAATAACAATATGACTGACTTACATGTTTGTGGATCCATTGCATTAAAATTACATGACTCGACACTAAGTGATAAACATACTCAAAATATGTAATTCTCATCAATTACCTGATATATAGAATTCCACGTTTAAAAGGCATCAATAAACATTTAGGATGGGTCATATTCCCAAACTCATTCAAACCAAAACTATGTAAACAAATTATACAATTTACCTAAATACTCAAAACAACCCAAATCCATATAACGTCGTTATCCAAGCCAAAGGATCGCGTGAGAAGAATAGTTAAAATGAGAAACATAAGCCTGTTGGTCTAATTCTTGGCTTGTATCTCATAAGCATGTTGGTGGTGTGTTTTGGTTGTTGTTGCTTCCTGGATTGCGGCCTGTGTGGGGCTTGTTTTTGAACTTTTTGTATTTCCTTGTTTTGGTTTTGGGTGGTATATATGTTTGCTGCTGTTTCAAAAAAAAATGAGAAACATAAGAAGGAATTTGGACCGTTTATCACTTTTAATCTCACCCTACCCTATAAATTACGCTTCTTATAGATTTGATGCATCTCTAGGTTTAATCCAAGAGTGGATACCTCTTCTTTCCCTTCTCAACGAAACCCAACCCCGTTATCCAAATAGTTGAAAGATAATAAAACCCGTTTTTATAATTCCACGGATAAATACACTAATTTTAAACTTATGTTAGCACCATGACTTAAATGGTTAATTCTTGTCTTTCTAACTTATTCCATGGGCTTCTTTATAAAATAGTCCCTACGGTTTATAAGCCAAGATACTTCAAAGGTATAAAGATGACTTTTATTGGACAAATGAACACCAAATATCATGTAACCTCGTTCTGAATTATTTACAACTATTAAATGCTCAAAACTCATAATGTAAGTAGTTTAAGATTTCAGAAAGGCAAGAGCGATACCCAAATAGCAAATGCCCAAACAACATGGTAAGACTTCAAACAAAACAACTAGAAGTTTTATTCAACCTTGTTTCCAAGGTTTACAACATAAAAATACCAAAATATCAAATAATCATAAATTTCAAGTACAGTTGTTGTAAATCCATAAAATGCCCAAAATCTTATGGTCATTTATTACTCATCTAAGATTCCAATCTTGTAGTGTACAAGTCTCTAGCTTCAACAACCTCAAGGGTTTCCATCCATCCCAATACTCTTGTTTTTTAGGTTCTAGAAATCGAAATCAAGAAGGTGAATTCATTTTCAGTTCTCAAATTTGTACTATCTCAAAATGGGTATTTTAACCTTCCAAACATCTCCCTACTCTTTCTTGCTTGATTTGAAAAGTTGACACAATTTTTTATTTTGGGAGATTTTGGGGGGTTTGGTTAATATAGATGATAAAGCTTAATATGATTTTCAAAGTGAACATAAATGCATGCTAGTGCTTTCCTCTTTTGGTTATTGTTCTCAATCTTACCTTTATGAAATCTGGAAAAACTAAGTCATATTAGTGATTTGGGAATACTTGGAGTTTTGATAAAAATCTCAAGAATATTAATTTCTCATGCATAAATAATGCTATGTCGAGCTTTTGATGAACCTTGGAATCAAATGATTTTTTTTCTACGGATGTGGGTCACGATAGCAAATCGATGAAATTACTATATTACCTTGATTCTTGCATTGGTATGTTGTGGATTGGAGATAGTCTTTCACATTTTGTTGGTACATTTTAGTTCGACTAATGTAATAGATTTATAGGCACGGAAGTCTTGTTTTGTTAATGAGATATTAATATCCCTTGTTATGTCACGGAATAGGCATTAGGTTCATTGTAAGTAAGATGTGGACCCGTATGGTTGAACATCGTCCCTTGAACAGTAAGGTGTAATTTCATCATGTGCATTACATTATTGGATTTGGATATCTCAAAGTATAGAACTAGAGGGGTTAAATTTGAGACTCCTTGTGCAAGAGACTTAAAGGAGTTGAGCTCTGTATATCATTCAATTATAATCCATGAGAAAGTTTAATTAAGTTACCACGTCAGGTGACCTTCTTTTGTGTCTCGTCACATGTTATGCAAATTAGGTTCCCCCCGTCATAGCAAGTTGATTTGCATTATTGTTGGTTTCTTATTTAAAGAACATTTTGTGGCTTTCCAAATTATATTTCCCGCAACATTAGTTGTTAATCTCTGAATAAAACTGTTTATTCTCACTAGGCATTAAGCTAACATATTTTTTTTAAATGACATTTATAACAAAAAAAGTCATCTTAGCGACGAGACTTCTTGGGAAATGAGTGAAGGGTCAAATAGCCACATATATCATTTTTATGGATATTTATATAGACTTGGCAACCTTGGAATTAGTGGAAATGATTTTGGAAATGTGACAGCAAAACAGTCGATAATCTAGACTTGTTTAGTTCAGATTAATAGGTTGTCGGTCTTTTGTTCTCGTATACTTACGATTTGTAAACGCCTCACTATTAGCCATTATGTCTTTATTCACATTACTTAGGTTTAAATTTGTTTCTTTTTCCAGGGTGTTACATAATAGATGAGTGAAGCAACCATGGAATTGAGAAAAATTACATGAAATCTAGAAGAAGACCTAATCAAGAACGTGATCCTATAAATTATACCTGGAGAAAACCTAATCCAAAAAATTGTACACGGAAATCGTACCTGGAGATGAAGTCGATGAACAAGTCTGATAGAAGACAATCTGGTGTATTTGATGAACAAATCTGGAAGAAGACGATGAATTTAGAAGAAGACGGAGGCGTTAATTAGATTCGGTGTAGTTATTGATATGTAAAAATAAGGGGCAGTAAAATTTTCAGTCTCGTATTGTTCCACCTATTTTGTTGAATTTTTTTTTAAAGTTTTGCCCCATATTATCCCGTGACGGGATTCCCGTATTCCCGTCTCATTTCAGTCACATGCCATACCAACCATGACACTATTTTTTCTTGTCCCGTTCATTCCACCCTCCGGACCTTAATAATATTATTTTTAACACAAATTTATTTATAGAAAATACAAAATAAATTAGACTAAAATTTTAATTTTTTGTGATTTCTATAAATACCAGAGATGCTACTGCTTTATTGTCTCTGTTCACCATTTTTGGTTCCTTTCTTCTTCCTCTTCTCTCTCTGTCTCTTTCTGACCCACGTATTTGAATCTATTCTGCAATTCCAAATACCTTCCTTCTCCCTTTTATATATATATATATATATACACACACTTACTTTTTCATTAATCATCCATATTACAACAGAACCCCCATTCTTAGATTTTTCATTTCTGGATATGATGATTTCCTCCCTTGTTTTGGTAAGCTTACAACCTTCAAAATCTCTTCCTATTTTACTCTGATAATAATGTACATTTTGATAAGGTTTTATGGTTAGATTTGGTTGTAATTGCTATTTGTTGTTGATTTGCAGAAGTAGAAGAAACATGGAGGAATAAAACAAAAACAAATACTTTGTTTGGGGATTAATATTAAAGAAGAAGAGACATAAGCACAGAAGGAGAGTGGGTCATAAGCAAAAGAAGTCATTTTCTAAGGTAACCTTTCATTAATTTGTCTCTTTGTCATTTCATCAAACACCTTGTGTGCACATCCTAAACCCATTCATTCATCATCCCTTCAACAACACCTTGTTATATGATTTGTTTAAAAAATGGTGATTGAAAATTAGTTTTTTTATCATCTATCTATGTATCTATGTATCTATCTATATGGGTATTGGGTTTAATTTGGTTAAAGATTCAAGAAAAGCATATTGGGAGAGATGAACTTTGTGATCAATAATCGAAGCAGCTTAAAAAGAAAGAATTTGGGATCCCTATTAATAATAATACCATTTGTTTGTTTTCCACTTTTTCTTGGTTCCAACAATAAATCAAACTCTTGTTATTTCTTCTTTTTCATTTTTCACTTTTTCTTTTTTTTCAGTCTGGTACTTGCAAAGATGCTTGCTTACACATATATTCTTCATTCTTTCTGCTTCCATTTTTTCACCATCTTATCAATCTTTATTCTTAAGTTTTCTTTTACTGCAATCTATTAAAGTTTAGATGCCATATTCAATAAAAATAAAATTATACACCATTTTTATTTTCTTATAACTAGTAAAGAAGTTTATATATGGATCATTGAAAAAATCTATATAAATACATATGAATTCGTATGAATAATCAATCTGTCATGCTCAGTTATGAATTTACAGATGTATTCGTACAAACCTTCCCATTAAATATATTTTGCTTTTTTATTTTTATTTATGTTATTATATACTGAACTATAGTTTTTATAATTTAAATAATAATCAAAAAGTTGAAATGGAAAAAATATTCTAAAATATTATGATTTTGTTATGAAAATAGTTTTTTTTTTTATTAAAGAAGATTTACTATTAACAAAATTTCCATCTTTTTTACACTATTTTTGAAAGGGGATAAATACATCATTAGAGTATTTGGTATTTTCATCAAATTCACTTTTTAATAATTACGGTGCATGTCTTTATCCAATTAATTCGCATTAATCAATAATAAACTTTCTTGAAGAAATCACTGATGAATTTAATTGGGTCTTTTTAGATATTGTAACACAATTAGCTTGATAAAAAAAAGCATAGAAAAAATTTAATGTTAAAGTGCACGTTTGTTTTTTACTTTAATGAGTTCAATAGTTTTATTTGTTCGATCATTAAATATTATTTGTTTTGTTTATGTTATTTTTGTTATGTTGTGGTTTATATTAATTAATTTATCCTATGATAGTTAGTAATTAAATTAATTTTTTATGCAGTAAATTAAAAGAGAGAAGATGCTGACGTGTATAACGTGCTCAAAGCAGCAAGTCGAAGATGAAGGAGATGAAATGGGAGCGCGTGGAAACAAAGACGCCGTCAAAACGCTCACCACCCAGGTTACCTTTTCTGTATTTTTTTTAAACACCTCGTTAATTCGCAACTTTTAACCATCAGTTTACGCTGGACCTAGTGTCCATTCACAGTTTTTGGCTGGGCTCAGGGACGGTCCAGTCTATAACTGGACCAACAAGGACTGGGTACTTCTTATGGCCTCAATTAACTTTGCTTGTATTCGAACCCAAGTAGACTGGGATCCTATCTATAGTCCCCCGGATGTTACCGCCCTTAGGAAGACAACAGAGCCAGACATGGTTTTTTATTGGAATTGTATATTTTACAACAAATACATAGTGATTACATTATTTATCTAGAAATTTAATTAATTATATAGTTATGTAAAATTTTCAGTAATTTTTTTTACTTTAACTGTTATATTATGTTTTATTTTAAAATATTGAAAAAATGAAAGAGATTCTAAAGTTAACTAAATTTAAAGAAATATCTGAACTACATAATAGAAAAGAGAAAAATAATATTATTTTTTTCTATCAATAAGAAATATTAAAATTAAATGTATAAGAAAAAATAAGTAATATTTTATTATGTATTGGATATTTTGTTAATATTATTAAGATTAAACAACCTTTGGAGATGAATATATTATATAATTGATTTCTAAAATTTAACTTTTTATATTTTATTTTAAAAAAAATATAGACATACTATTATACATAATATTTACTAAATGTATATAGTCATGAGACGTCTTGAAGATTTTCTCTGATCATGATATTCCATTTTTGACTGATCATATCATGAAAGTTCTTAAGATTCTGTTTTTGAGCCTTTTGAGGTCCAATTTTTGTTACACCATCCCCAAATACATTCTTTAAAATAAAAAAATAAAGATTTTTGGATCAGTTTTTTTATTGATTATAGATTTCTCACAACTCTCTAAAATCAAGAACTTGCAAGAGTACATAAAGACTAATATTTTTTTACAATATTCCCATAAATAAGAAATTCTAAGATTAATTATTTAGATGACAAAAATAGTTGTTTTATTAAATCTATAAAATATTTTAATTATATAATGAATATTGTACCATCCAAAATGGATAAGTTGTTGAAGTTAAATATAAATCTTCTTATCCCTTTTAATTTTCCTAGTTTTCCATCTTAGAGAAAAGTTTGTTATAAATGCTCTTATTTAAAGTAAAGTATTTGCACTTGGTGTTTATATATTTTCTGTTTTTCAACATTAATAATCAACTCTAGTTATGGACATGTAATCATAGTTGCAAATGAACTAAATTGTTGTAGTTACTGTTAGCAAAAAAAAGTAGTTGCACTTGCAGTATCTAATCTATATATTTAGATGTATCCCCACATATATACTTTCTGCCTTCAATTCTCCCTTTGGAAGTGTGACAATAACCAATGGGATATTTGAAAATTCCACATTTCTCATTTCAAATGCAACATTTAATTTAATGAAAATAATAAGGGTATTATTCAAATATCAAAATAGAACAGAGATTTACCATTGAATGACAGTAGTTATTATTATTATTAGTCCATTGAATCATACATTGGATAAAGACTCCATAAACTTATAGGTAAAAGAAAATTATGATTTCTTTTAAGAATGTGTAAAGGTGACATAAATGGTTTCATAGGTGTAATAATTAATTCGAATCCCACCAAATGAAGTAATCCAATTCTTTGAACTGCCCAAGAAAGCTGATGGGTGGCTTTTTTTTCTTTTCTTTTTTGTTATTTCATGTCAATAACTTGTAGAAATCAATCCCATCCCAACTCATTTTAGAAAAAATTGCCCAAAACTATCCAAGATTTCTATCTAACATTTACCTGTTTGATAAAAATAAGCTAGCTTATAAGTCAATACATGTTTGGATGGACCATAAGCTAGCTTATTGAAACGCTACTTGGAGTAGTGTTTTAGGAGCTTTTTGTAGCTTTTTCCAGTTATACCCTTTTTTATATTGACCATTATACCCAAAATACCCTTTGTCATTCTACATACACATAAGCTAGTTTTTGCCAAACATAATGTATTCATAAGCTAGCTTATTGGCTACTAGCTAGTTTATCTATCAACGGCTAGCTTATTAGCTAGTTTGCCAAACACAGTATGAGTATCATTTATGGTGGGCCTGGCTTGTGAATTGGTCCATCAAAATTATATTTTATTCGTAAAAAGGTCGTAAAAAAGTACACTGTAAAATGGGCGGTCATAGAATCTTTTTCAATTTTAGTTTAAACATAAAAAGGTTGATTAGAAAATAAAAATATTCGTCGAAAATGACTAATTTGATCATTTAAGTCATCCGAAGTGAATAACCCGGGCTCTGGCTGCATCTGGATTTGAACTTGGGTAGATAGAATCTTTCATTATATCCCTCGAGGCTTTACCATTACGCTACAAGCTAAATGGTTGAAGTGGATAACATTTGTTTTTGGGATATGTGAATATAATAAAAGAAATCTTGTTTCTTTATATAAATGATTCAGAAGATGAAGCACTTTCTTATGTTAAGCTATTAAAATTGTCAGTAAAGTTGACCATAACATACAAAACTTATTATGGGTCTGAATTGAAAGTAGTTGTAATTTGAGTACTGAATTTATGTTTGAACAGATGAAGGACATGGCATTAAAAGTTTCTGGTTCATCCAAAGGGAAACCCCCCACAGCCCCAAGCACTTTCAACAAGAAAGGACACAAAGACTTTGATACCATATCTAAAGGTGTATACTATCCCACCAGTACTACTTATATGCAATCTGGAAGCTCAAGTTCCAATAATACCCCTTGGGATTTCAATGACCGTGGAGGTTATGAGCCACCTCGACAATCCGGTCATCTGGTGTTAGATGATGACGATGATCCTATCGAATGGATGGCTCAGGTGGAGCCCGGTGTTCAAATTACGTTTGTGTCCTTGCCTAACGGTGGAAACGATCTCAAGCGGATCCGATTCAAGTAAGATTCGGGATTCCGCTTTACAAATAATCATTCACAAACACACATTTTTAGGGGTAGAGGTCAGGTGTGCATACATTTTACCTGTGGACCCCACACTGTTTCTCATATGGGATGGATATATTGGGTTGGTTTGGTTTTTGTTTAGATTGATGGGTTATTTTGTATATTGAATTATTGGAGTTAGGCATATGTTTGATAGTCCCAAAAGTAGAGAGTGCTAAATTAAAACATCTGGTCCCATTTTTTAAAGAGTCCATAGAGAGGCAGGCCATTAGGAGGAATTGGGGACCAGATAGATACACCAGGGTCAGTATTTTAATGTGGTAGGAATCTTGTCTGGCCATTGGGACTTCTAATACCACCTTGTACACTTTAAGCAAATCCTCATCTTATACTGTTTTTGGTATGCGGAACAGGATGGGACAAGACAATATAAAAACTTGATATCTCACAGTTGACATGACATTAGACTGAGACAGGACATCAATCACAAAAGTTTGTTGTCCCACGTTTAACGTGACATTAAATTGGGACAAAATGTAATCCTACCAAAATAAGTGGAATAAAAATCAGAAAAATAAGACAAGATTGGTAAATTACTAAACTGTCCATGCTACATTCTACACTTTTTTCACCTTGGTTACCTCAATCTCGTATATCGAGTCCAGTCTTGTATGCATACCAAATGCACCCTTATTTCACGATCATCATTAACTCATTATCATGAGAGTAAACGTTACGTGTGAGAGTAAACGTTACGTGTGTTTACATCCCATCGAAGACCCCACCTTCAGATGGGATATATTGGGTTTGGTTTTATTTTATTTACAATGCATGCTGATTTTTGTTGAATTCTTGAACAAATTAAAGCCGAGAGATGTTCGATAAATGGCAAGCGCAGAGGTGGTGGGGAGAGAATTACGACCGAA
>CM058042.1:31386209-31448656 GCA_030169165.1 Centaurea solstitialis | reverse complement strand
GGCAAAACTAAATCGGGTATGGGTTTTGGGTTTTGGAAATTTCTGTAAACCCTTGCATTAAATAATAAGTATTTTATGAAAAAATTACTTTTCCAAAAAATTTGCTTATGTTTAAAGAAAAAATGACCAAAAAAGATACCCTTTGGGATAAATAATTTATTTTAAAAAGAGTAAATTTAAAAAAAACTACCCCAAAAGCGTCTCAATGGGCCGTTAGGGCCCCATCCAAACATGCCAGTTTTTTTCCCAAAACCACACCCTTTAACGAATTATGTTTGACTTAAATCGTTTTCACGTAACAAAAACTAGGGGGGGAATGCACAAAAACATTCATTCACAAATTTAAAGCTTAGCTACGTAAAATTTAAAAAACCCCTATTTTTTAATTTCTTGCCCCTCTTGTTTCTAAAAAAACACATATTTTTTTTAAAAAAACGATAAATAAAAAAATGTTGACAAAAATTTATAAAATGATGGAACCTTTGACTACAAGTTTCCCAATATTCCATCTCCTCTCCATTTGTCTGTTCTATGTGGTGTTTTCGGTACAACACAAAAACTTGTTGTCCCACGGTCCTATTTTGTCCCATCAAAATAGGTGGAACAAAAATCAAGAAGATTCGATAAGATTGATGATTAAATTTAAAACTACCCATATCAAATTAAAACCCTATAAAGGCCGTTTCAAACATGAATATGAAACAACATCAAGCATAGAAGTTCATGAGAAATCATGAAGCATTATATACACTAAATGGAATCACAATTAACTATAAGTTTTTCCATAGTAATTAACAAGATCATCATGGATGGTGTTTTGGGCATAAACTAGCATCGGTATAGGCTGGGTTTGGCAAACTAGCTGATAAGCTAGCTATTGACTAATAAGCTAGTTTATGAATAAATTACGTTTCCTAAAAATTAGCTTATGCTTATGTAAAATGACCAAAAAAGATATCTTAGGGTATAATAATTAATATTAACAAGAGTATAATTGAAAAAAACTACTCCAACTAGCGTCTCAATAGGCCAGCTTATGGTCCATCCAAACATGCCAGCTTATTTTTGCCAAACACAGCCTTAACGAATTATGATGATCTTAATATCGATTCACGTAACAAAAACTAGGGTTTGAATGCACAAAACATTCATTCACTAATGAAGCTTAGCTACGTGAAATAAAAAATCCCTAGCTTTTAATTTCTTGCTCTCTTGATCTACAAAACACATACTTTTTAAAAGAAATCGATAAACCTAATAAAATGTTGACAATAATGAGTAAAAGATGCAGAAATGATTAGCATAATAATTAATTAATGAGACAGATGTTGAGATTAATATAGATTAAAGATACAAAATTGAGAAACTTTTAGGGTTTGTAAAAGGTATGATGTAAGGCATGAAAAGGATGGGTGCAACTGCCGTTTAGGATCTTTTAACTTTTGGAGGATTTAAAAATGGAGTTGTTGAAATGGCGTTTTCATTTGGGTGTTTTCTTCCTACTTGGACCATCATTTCCGTCATCAAAGCGGGAAACTTTCCACAAGAAAAAATAAGTAGAATTTATTGTAAATAATATATGGAAAAAGTTTACAATAATCTCATTGAAGGTGGTAATTAGACCACTAAGATGGGAATAGAAGTGGACAAACAAATGTTTGTTGCTTTGTTTGGTGTTTGGAATGCTGGTAACGGTAAGTTTTTTTGAAAGGCAGCAGAATATAATACCATTACCAAACCAAAACACCAAGAGTTCCCAATACAGACTTCAGAAGGCAAAGCCCAAAACAGAAAAAAACCAAACGAACAGACAGAACTACAAAACCATAACGAGAAGACGAAAACCAGCAGCGGTTTGTGAGAAGACGGTAAGTTAACACACGCTCTAGTGGTATCGGACCTTCAATTGGGCAATCCCACTAATCTGCTGTAATCCGGCCCAATCCTACTAATCCTCCACAAAATTATACAAAATGCTTCAAAAAATTATTTGATGATTTTATATATACCGTATAATAGGTATGATAAACATAAATAAAGTAAATAATATAATTTATAAACATTTTTACACAACTTTCATTAACATAAATCTTTACTACATTATAAATGAGTTAATACAATTATTTTTGAAAAAATAAGAGTCTAATGTACAACTTGTTAGCCGTATACAATCCACTTCCCACCAATTTCTAATTAATCCACGTCCTAATTTTCTTTTTTAATTTATAAATTACACTTGATATCCTTATAATTAATTATTTAACTTACTTTTAATCTCGTACTTTTTCATTTAAAACCTTTATCACATAAAACAAATAATCGTATACAAAGTAAATTGAATTAACAGATGCATGTCCTTTTTACAAATTATATCATCGTAATCGTCTCGTCAACATCTTCGAAATGAGTACAATATTTAATATTTTTGAACTTAATTATAGTATTAAATATTTCAAATATATATGAAATAAATAGTTTTATATTACTCATGTTCTCATTTTTTATTTTAAACCCATATATATATATATATATTAAAAGAAACTTTTTACTGACTGTCAATATAAAATTAAGCCACTTTATTGGCTAATTAAAGAAAGTACATCAATTGATGGTGTTATCATGTATTTCTATTTTTTCTCTCATTAATTTATTAATTTTTTTTATAATTTACATTTTGTATCCTTAGAATTATTGATTAAATTACATATTATCCCTTAGTTTTTTTATTTTTTATCTTTACATCCTTATCATATTAACGTAAATAATATATTTGAATAAAAATGTATTAAAATTTTTATTTTTCTTTGCAATAAATTATATCATTATAATCGTTTCGACGATACCTTTAAAATGAGTCTAATATTGAATGTTTTTTAACGTATTAATATTATTAAACATTAAAATATATAAAAATTAATTTGTTTAGATTTTATTGCATCTTGACTTTACACTTCATATCCTTAACTATCTATATATGTATTATTTATTTAAATTTCATTTTCAATTTTATAAGTCACACTTAATACCCATATAGTTAGTTTTAAATTTATTTTCAATCATTTTTTTTGTCATTTTTTTTTATTTTAGACTCTTATCATATAACTTAAATAATCGATATTATTAACTGAGTTAAATGCAAATTTGATCCTTGTGGTTTACAAAAAATAATGACTAAGGTTCCTTTAGGTAATTTTTAACTAACAAGGTCCTTATACTTTTGATTTTTATAACACATACGGTCCTTCTTATAAATAACATTAAAAAAATTAAAGTTAAAAAGGGGCAATTTTGTCGATTCACTTTTCCTATGCATTAATGTTAGTTTATAACATACTTGATCCCGCTTTAATTAAAAATTTAAAATAAATAGTTAGATTCATTTAGTTATTTTTTAATGTATTATACTATTTTTATGCCAAATAAAACATGTATATATTTTTTTTATTGATTATGTAAAATTTAATACAATCCTAATTATATCTAGTTACTTTACAAATTATACAAATATATTTTATGTTTTCATGTTAGATTTAAATTTTAACATCCATTTGAATAAAATTAGAATTTATGATTAATTCCGGATTATATTATTTGAAAAGAGATCTATCAAATAAAAAAAATATAAATTAGATATGTAATTAAATAGAATTAATGTGATTTCCTCACAAATCATCTATTAACACATTTCTACCTCATCCAGTCATTTGGTATCGAAATTACCATGATTTTTTATAGCTTGTGTTATTTAAAACATGATGTTGTGGTGTATGTTTTTTTTCTTATAATGTTTATTATGCATTTTTTTTTACTTTTTTGTACTATTTTTATACTAAAATTTAGATTAGTGATGTAATGTTTTTATGTTATATATTTGAGTTAATTACATATTTGGTCCTTGTGGTTTGGTGGTTTTAACACTTTGGGTCCCTTGATTAAAATAATTATGGGTTGGGTCACTGTGATATGCGTTTTATAACACTCTGGGTCCCTGAAGGTAACACCGTCAAATTTTCCTCTGTTAGACCCATCATGTGCATGACACATGATGGGTATTTAGTCATTTTGGATTTCTTTGTTGTTTTCAATTAAATCATAGGGACCGAAATTGTAACTTTATTCTATTTATATATTAGTAAAATAAATAAAAAATAAATTCTATCAATATATTAGTAAAATAAACAAAAAATAAGGTTCATCATCAATCATCACCAAGTTGTTCATCATCATCTTTTGTCTTACCCACCAACACCACCACTTACCACCTTTACCCACTTTATCCACCACCACCATCACAACCCACTACCCACGTTATCCACACCATCATCAACACCACCAACACACACTTAGCTACCACCAACACTACCACTACCCTCTTTATCCATACCATCACCACTACCCACTTAGCTACCACCAACACCCACTTACCTACCACTAACACCACTACTACCCACTTTATCAAACACCCAACACCACCACCACCAACAACAACAACAACATTGCTACCTACTTTATCCACCATACCACCACCATCCACTTTACCCATCACCACCACTACCACCACCACCACCACCCAAAGAAAGGATGAAGACAACAGATTTGCAGCAGATCTGGGTTTCAAAATAAATCTACACTTTTTTATTGTTCGACCAGTAAATCAAAAACCCTAAATCAAGTTTAAGAACCCTAAATTAAAATCCCCAAATCACCCATAAATTAAGAACACTAAATCAAATTTAGGATCCTTATATCAACCCAACAACGAAAGTAGGTGGCTGTGGTGGCCGGCGAAAGCGGCGGTGGTGACGGATGAAACCGGCGACGGCGACGGTGGTGAGGAGGGTGGTGGTGAATATGGGTTTGATGGAGGAGGAGGGTTTTGATGAAGATGAATGGTTTGGTTGCAGGAGGCGTGGGATAAATGATGAGTTTTATTTTGTTTTTTTTTCTTTTTTCTTCTTCATTTTTTATTAATATATAATAGGGGTTAATTACATATTTGGTCCCTGCTCTAGAGTAAATTACAGTTTTGGTCCCTCTGATTTTAATTAAAAATAAAAAAGTAATTGAAATGACCAAAATACCCCTCTAAATTAATGAATTAACGGTACTTTTTAGACGGTGTTAGTTTCAGGGACTCGGAGGGTTATAAAACACATACCACAGGGACCCATAATTATTTCAATCGAGGGACCCAGAGTGTTAAAACCACCAAACCACAGGGACCAAATATGTAATTAACTCTATATATTTATTAAAGGGTAAAATTGTTGGGTTTCGCTGTGATCCCCGAACCAAATCTGATCCGAAGAAACACTAAGAGTTTTGCGGAAGCGTTTTATGGTTTGAAACCCGGAAACCACAATCTATCGTTTTATTAGTTTAAGAATAATAAAAGCAGTCTAAAATACCTGGATTGCTCGAGTATTAATCCACCTATGAACGACCAACGAATGTTCCTCTAGCAGAACAAGAAACCCGAGCTAAAACCGAACTGGTTGTTGTGGAGGAGGAGGGGCCGGCGCCAAAATAAGAGAGAGAGAGAGTTGAGAAAATTATCTGGAAACTGATTATAGGATTGTGATTAATTGATTGATTTTCCTTAAACCCATAAGGCTTATTTATATGGAGGAAAATACAGTTTCCTTCAGATTCAGTTTCCTCTTTGTAATTATCTTTTTCTTTTCTTCCAATAAAAGAATTACTCTAGACAATTACTTATAATTAATTAAATTACTCTATTATATATTTATTTGTCTAATAAATATATAATCTACTTAATTAATTAATAACCCTCAAACTTTGAGATTTCTGATTGAAATTACCCAACTGATTTATAATTGACTATTATAAATCCTAATTCTCCATTTTTGGGTTTCATTTTACTTATTCGATTTATAGGTCCTCACAGGTGTGACCCTTAAGTGTCTTATAACATTGGATGTGCAATCACTGGTTTGTCAACTTATGCACACAATTACTAACAAAAATATGATTTAACCCCTAAACTTTATGCTTAAAAATGGTTTAATTCCTAAACTTTTTTAATGAGTTTTTAATCCCTAAACTTGTTATAATGAATGTTTTAATCCCTAAACTTGTTATAATTAATTATTCTAGCCACTTGACCTGCTATAGCAAGTTACCACACTTTTAAAAATCACTTTAATCCCTAAACTTATTGACAATATATGATTTAAGCCCTTAAACTTTTTATTTAAAAAATGGTTTAACCCCTAAAATTTTTAATAAACGTTATAATTCTTTAATTTTTTATAGTATTTGATTAAATACCTAAACTTATTAACCTAATTTTTTTATCTCTAATGAATGTTTAACACTTGTTTGAAGTACTTCCAAAACACGTAATCTTGAATATTTTGAACTTGCATTCTTGATTTTCATATCCCTTGATCAGACGTAATCAATAAAATTTAGGGTATGAAACAACAATAGACTAATGAATCAAATTAACCAAGAATTTAACAAAAAAAATAATCATAACACGTTTGGTGATTTTGTGTTCATCGTGATGCAAATTTACCTAAAATTTAATGCGTAGATTTCACGGCAACACATCAAATGCGGAACAAATCAAGCACATAAATGACATAAACGAAATCAAATGGAATTTACCAGCGAGTTTAGAAAGAGATTATTGGCGAAAAAGATCGATTTGACCGAAGTGCAAACTATACTGGACTAGAGACGAATAGATGCAGGGTTTTTCAAATCGTGAATGAATGAATGGTAACGGGTTTAGCCGGCAGAATGTTGTATTAAATTATGTTAGGGATAAAAATAATTAGGTTCAACAAATTTAGGTATTTAATATAAAAAGTTTAAGGATTATAACATTCATTAAAAAAAGTTTAGGGGTTAAACCATTTTAAGTAAAAAGTTTAAGAGTTAAATCATATTTTATCAATAAGTTTAGGGTTTAACTGATTTTTAAAAGTGTGGTAACCTGCTATAGCAGGTCAAGTGGCTAAAACAGTTAATTATAACAAGTTTAGGGATTAAAACATTCATTACAACAAGTTTAGGGATTAAAACATTCACTAAAAAAGTTTAGCGGTTAAACCATTTTTAAGTGCAAAGTTTAGGGGTTAAATCATATTTTACTCTTTATTAAAGGTAATATTTATCTTGACAACTTTATTAAGGTCATTAAAGTAAAATTTATTAAAACTTAAAAATTAATGTAATCCTAGTTTATTAAAATATTATTAGAGGGTAAAATAAATTGAAAACACATAAATTTTAAAATTGAACAACCATCGTGTAAATTAATAGAAAAATATAGTGTTATTTTTTATGGTTGTTAAAACTTAAATGTTATTTTTTTGTAAACCATAAAAACTAAATATAAATCTAACTCATTATTTTAATTAAAGAGGAATCAAATATGTTATAAACTAAGGGCCTGTTTGGTTTACGCAGGGGAATGAAAATGGGAATGAAAATGGGATTGATATGGAATGAAAATGGGAATGAATATTCCATTGATGCTGTTTGGTTAATACTGGGAATCATTATCATTATCATAGATGTTGTTTGGTTGTTTAGCAAATATAATAACAGTAACCATTAAATTTAGCATTTAAATATAAAATACAATTCAAAGTTTCATCCAACTTAAAAAAACATACAATACAATTCAAGGTTTCATTCAACTTCCAAAATACAATACAATTCATTCAAGTTTTCATCCAACCTAAAATATACAATACAATCAACGTTTCACTGTAACAGCTCGTCCCACATCGGCTGGTGAGGGGAACGAAGCACTCCTTATAAGGTGTGTTGATACCTCACCTGGTGAGACGCGTTTTGGGTTGTGACCTGGACTGGGCAACTCCAAAGCAAAACCGTGAGGGAGTAGGGGTGACCGGTTAGGGCCCTGTGTCTCCAAAGCGGACAATATCGAACCACGGTCGCCTGGGCTGTTACAGATGGTATCAGAGCTAGGACCGGGCCGATGTGCACAACGGGGGCGTTGTGTCCGTAAGGGGGGGAGAGTGTAACAGCTCGTCCCACATCGGCTGGTGAGGGGAACGAAGCACTCCTTATAAGGTGTGTTGATACCTCACCTGGTGAGACGCGTTTTGGGTTGTGATCTGGACTGGGCAACTCCAAAGCAAAACCGTGAGGGAGTAGGGGTGACCGGTTAGGGCCCTGTGTCTCCAAAGCGGACAATATCGAACCACGGTCGCCTGGGCTGTTACATTCACCCAACTTCAAAATACTATTGGATGTTTCATCTAACTTCAAAATACAATATATTATAATGTTTCATCCAACTTCAAAACATAATACTTTTTGATGTTTCATCTAACCTCAAAATACAATACCAAAAAGAGGTTTACATAGGTAACCAATTTCAAAATACATACCAAAAGATTATGTTCAATATCCGAATTCATTGATTAACGGGATACAAGAACCCAAGAACGTATGATCTTCTCATGTGAGTTGGCAAAGTAAAAAATACTTTAACTTTGGTTGGTTCATTATAGCAAATTTCAAGAGCTTTACCAATATCACTAGTAGATATTCCAAGGCTAAGAAGTTCATTCATGAGTTCTTGCATCTTCTCATCATTCAAAGAATCGGATTTGTTTGCATCGGTCAAAAGATTGGCGGTAGCGGCATATTGCGACATCATTTGACCACAAATAGACTCAAACTTGGAATTAAATTCATCTAGCCTCATGTCAATGGTATGTTGAAGTGAAGGTGATTTTTTGTTCTTGTAAATTTCCCTTCTAAGTAAAAGTTTCTTACGTTTCTTTGATGTGATGGTAGTTGATGATGATAACACCAAAATTATACATGTTTTGGTTGCGCGTAATCGTATGACTTTACCCCATTTCTCACCCGTTTATGATCATTTCATGCACTAATTGAGCTTTTTATTGATTGTGAAGGATTTGGAGGCCGTAGAACGGAAAAGTACGAAAAAAGGCGAGAAAACGTGAAAAATGCACAGAGTCAACACAGAAGACACTTGGCGATCGCGAAGTCCCATGTTTGGCGCCGCCAAGTTCGACTGAAGTACAGATTAGGGTTGATTCTAAGTGTTTGGCGTCGCCAAGTGAGCAGTTTGGCGATCGCCAGATGGCGCCTGGTCGTTTTTCTTTAAATATCAGCCTCCTCCTTCAGTTCCGGACATGAGTTTTGAAGTGCGATACACGAGGGGAACGAGAGTGAGAGTACGGAAGGTGCCGATACGCTGCGGAAGTCGATCTCTGATCATCTATCGTTGTACTGTCGGTATCATGTCGATGTCTACTCTTGTTTATGTTTTTGTTTTCAATATGAGTGAGTAGTCACTTAGTAGTGCTTGTCATGATAAGATGAACCTTTGTGGATGATTTTTGCAATTAATGTTTATTGGTTTGTTTTTGATTAATTGAATGTCGTTTATGGTTCTTTCTTGATTATTGTTGTTGTGGCGATTTGAAATCACTTGGTTGGGTGTATTTGTTAGACCAAAAACAGATAGACTCCGAAAGGATAATCAACCTACCTTAGCCTGACTTGGACCATAGAGTTATGTTAAGGGGTTACTTTGACCAATAAGTGACCGATAGTAAAAGAGCCATTGCAATACTGATTGGGAAGGGTTTACCGATTCTAGATTGTGGACCAAACGATTTAGGATTGGAATTAGGAGGACCATATCCTAGTTCATAGCCATGAATTGCACATGTTAGGGTGTCCCAGACTTAAATTCGTACAATAGTCAAAACAACCAAACCTTCGATTTATCCATATCATCCATATTGGGGATTCGTATTATCATGATAAGTACTGCTGTTTTTCCTTATTATAAACTCAATTATTATTTTAACCGCTTTCTTAGTTTTTACTTAGTTAATTGTCTTTTCCAGTATTAAAACCTTTTTCATACAAAAACCCCCCCTTTTAGATTAATTAAACCGATTAAGGCTTTAGTCTACGATAACTTGACCGTTCCCAGTGGTAGATACGATACCTGGACTTTCCTACACTATATTACTCACGATCAGGTACGCTTGCCTGTATATGTGGTAAGACGGTGGCTAGGCATTAGAGGTTAAAACTTGTTACGCTTTTTATATACGATAATTACCGCATCAAGTTTTTGGCGCCGCTGCAGGGGAACGGTAGTTGTTAGATTTTAGTCTAATTAGTTTTGTTAATCGATCCTTGTGAGGGATTCCGTCCCTTGCAAGTTTTTCGCTTTCTAGTTTAGTTAATTAATTTTATCTTTATCTTTATTTATATTTTTATCTTTGTTTCCCACAAGTTGCAGTAATCGTTTGTTGAGTGTTAGAATGACAGCCGATCGATCCAAAACACAAGTCAACCCGAAAGTGGAGAATGCAAAACCAATGCTCATGATAACCGGAGAGCCATCGAAAAAGAAGTGGACGGACATCTACATGAAGAAGTACGTGGAGACCGAGAGTGAAAGTGAGCCCGATTATGCCACAGATTACGATTCGGAGGGGTTCACCGTGTCTTTCGAACACTTACGACTCAAGGTTCCCGAGGCTTCAAGTGAGGATGAAGATGAGGAAGATGGAAAGCAAGGCAGATATGCGGAATTCGTGATCCCGAAGAAAGAAGATAAAGGCAAAGAAAAGGAGAAAGAAAAGGAGAAAGCACCGGAAGATGATCTCATCTACATCGCACCAATCAAGCATGATCCAGGGAGTTACAACTTACCTATTTCTTGTCATAAATTTAGTGGTCTTGCTTTGGTTGACTCAGGTGCCGCTCTTAATATGATGCCTGTTTGCTATTGTAGGAAAATGGGAGTCAAGAGGATTGTGCCAACGAACTATCAATACCGGGGAGTGAACGGTTACATGACAACACCGTTAGGAATAGCGGAGGGAGTCCCAATTCGTATTGGAAAATTTGTGTACTATACGGACTTCGTCATAGCTAACCTTCCACAGAACACGGAGATCCCGATAATCCTCGGGAGATCTTTCTTGCACACCGCTCAAGTAAATACCGATATGCGCAATCAAGTCACAAGCTTAGGCTATGGAGACAATCGGATTTACTTTGATCCTAACGGAGAGCCGGTTAGACACCTCGACGAACCTTATGATGATCCTTCTCTGGCCTACACCAAAAGCACAAATCGCCCGCTACTCCCGCATGAGCTTGGAAAGAAAACGGAGGACTATTCAAACCCGATGCACAAAAAGGGGCAATCAACCAAGGAACCGGGATCCTCCAAGAAAGATCACAGAAAGAAGAAGGGCTCGTCATCCCGACGTGCCAAGAAATGAGCCGAAAGTGGGGTCGAGCTCTAGACCCGTCCAAAAATGAAGCGCTTCTCGGGAGGCAACCCGAGCTTTCTCGTTTTCTTTCGTTTTTAATGCTTTTCGTGTGTGTTTTTATTAATGTTTTCATTTGATATTGCTTAGGTAACCATACGGAGGGAATAGAAACCAGATTCGAGCAAAATCGGAACGCGATGCAAAATTTCACAAGTTGGAAACAGTAGCCATCTGGCGATCGCTAGATTCCAATTCTGGCGACGCCAAGTGAGTAAGCCACGGGTCAGGTAAAATTTTTCGAACTTGGCAACGCGAAGAGGGCCGTTTGGCGACGCGAAACTTTTGAAAAATCAAGGTTTGCTGATTTTGCCCTGTTTGGCGACGCGAAACCCAGGGTTTGGCGACGCGAAACCCAGGGTTTCGCGACGCGAAGTCGGGACAGAGGGGTTTTTTAAACCTTCTTTTTCCCACTTTTCACAAACACACAAACCTAATTCCTTTTAGGCGCCGCCAAACCCTCTCACGTTCTTGCGAAATTCGACCTTCTTGAGCTTCAATTTCATCTTCCAACATGTATAAGGTACGTTTCCTAACTTTGATTTCGTAAGGATTGCTCGATTTGGTAATTGGAGATCTTGTTTTGGGTAGCAATGGTGTTTCTTTGCTTGAATGAAATTGATATGATTCTTGATACACCATCGATGATTTAGATGCTTATAGATGAATGCATGCTTTATATTGTGATTGAAATCTTATTTCTAGCATGCTATTAGACTATTAAATCTAGTGATTGTGGTTAAATGATAAGTGTGGGGATTTTGAGAAAACCAAAATTCCCCATTCTTTCTTGATAGCTAGATTGGTTTGAAATTATGATTGAACTAAAAGTTCAAGTGTGGGGATGTTCCACATCCCCATTGCTCTTGTTTGTTATGCATATATGATTGTGATGCTTGAACTTGTTAGACGTATAGGTTTTTGTCTCGTTGGAACTTTGAATGTGAATAAACCTTGCCTTGCACTTATTGGATTGAAACCTTTCTAAGACAATGGTATTTTGATTTTGTAGAGACAAAAGACCCGCGCATCTAAGACCGCCGCCGCAATTAACTTCCATGCACCGGACGGAAGTCATGTTTTCACTTCGTTCACGAACGACCCAACGTTGAACGCTCGAAAGAAGGAGGAATATCGAGACATTGTTAACCGACTTCTCCCCCGCCAAATTCTCATGCCGAAAAGAGTCGATTGGGATCTTCTTCAATCGATGCATGTTGAGAACGACATCAAAGCGATTCTTGAAAAGCACGCATACGACGAGGATGGCAACGAGTACTATATTTGCCATGCATGGGAGCGAGTTTTCGATATCGCCGAGACCCTATACCGAGAGCTTATCGTGGAGTTTGTAGCCACGTTTCGTTTCGATGCGATCAAGGCTCTTGGGGAATTTCATCAATCGTGTATGACTTTCCGACTTGGTGGTGTTTGGAGATCTCTTTCTTTGGTTGATTTTGCTCTTGCTTTGGGGATATATACCCAATTGGACGTTGATGCTCCCAGATTTGAGGAGTACATGTGGGCGACCGCAAAGAGACCCGATGATTTTGATCCGCATTTGGCATGGGCGATTTTGGGTGATGGTGATTATCATGGCAACCTCAAGGTGAAAGGCTTTATTGCTTCGACGGATAGACTTCTACACCGCATGCTCATTCAAGCGGTGAACGCTCGATCTTGGGATGTGAGGAGAAAGTGACCGTGCAAGATTTATGGCTTCTCGAGCAGCTCTCTATGGATGATAATTATCCGAATGCTCCGTATCTCATCGCCGCTCAACTCGCTAAAGCGAGCGGTTATCGCGAGGGTAGTCGCATCGTTGGTGGCCAGTACGTGACACGCTTGGCCAAACATTTCGGTATTCTAACCGACGCCGCGATTGCTTTGATGACGAACCTCGGGGAGATGGGGTTGATTGACATGGATCAACTCCGAGGTATGGGCGTGGCGAGAGTTGAACATGCGACCGGAAGGGACTACAATGCATGGATCCGTAATCCTCAAGCGTATGGGGGTCAATCGAGAAGTCAACCTAGCCGAGCACCGAGGAGTACGCACGAGACCGGTGGAACGAGTGGGGCGAGTTCGAGTCAACAACCGGCGGATTGGACTGCTTATTCGGGTTACCAAGACTTGAGTAACCAACTTTCGGAGATGTCACTTTCTTATGGCCGGCATCAACAGCACATGGAGTACAACACCGTGGAGGCTCTTCACCAAGCCAACTGGCAGAGTGGAGTGATGAACCAGATGGCCTCCCACTTCGGTATTCAACCGAATACCGCTTATGCTCCATCTCCGTATTGGCCATACTCCGAGAATGCTCCGCCCGGTTACCCGACTTACGAGGATTGGCAAAACCAACCTCGTGGCCCTTATTGATCTCTATCTTTTATCTCCATTATTCAATTTGGTTGTCCTAAACAATTTTATTTTTGAACTGCGTGGTTGTGTTTGAACAATTTTATTTTTCTGTTGGTTTGTTAGGATTTTAAGTAAGTTGGTTTGGTTTATTTTATTTTGTTCGTTTTTACTTTTTCTTTTTCTTTTTGTTGGTAGATATGGCGATTTATGATCGAGCACGAATTTTATGCACCACTCTCAGATCAGAACAGATTTCGTCAGATAACCCGGGAAGTTTCTCTTTTTCCCAATTACTCCTTAATTGTTTTGATTGTTGCATTGAGGACACTGCAAATTTTAAGTGTGGGGAGGGGGTTATGTAGACTTATCTGTTTAAATGGGTTCACTTTTTGCTTGTGGATTGTCGTTTTTCAAACTTTTGAAAGCTTTGAGATTTGACTCCAATTTTTTTCGAAATTTGAGATTGTTTTTGAGACTGAGTTGCTTGCGTAGGAGAACACTGAATAGGATTAGTTGAGTAAAAGGATGCCTTGGAATACTGATTACCATGAGTGCCTCACCCAATTCCGTTGAGAGATTGAGCCTATATAGTTATATCTATTCATTTCTGTGAGGAATACCGACTTTGACCCAAGGTAGAACTTGTCATTTGAATGCTTGTCGAGACCACATAAGAGAAGTATTTATCACCATTGCACTGATAGAGGCCTTCGTTTCTAACCCTTTTAGCCTTCGTCAGATAACCTCATCATAAGGTTATTTGATTTGCCTAGCCTTTGATTGAAAAAGTGTTCATCTTTTAACACTTTACCCCTTGAAACCATTTTGAGCCTTAGCCTTTTCATTTCATTACCCACTATACACTTTATCCTTGAGCCTAATTGTTTATCTATCTCTTGGCCGTGACTTAAATTTGAATCTTGAGATGTTTTGATCCAGTTTTCTTATCTGACAATTTGTATGGGATTGAGATTTAAAAAGAGCCCAAAAGCGACATAGTTGCTGCTCTGAAAAAAAAAAGAAAAAAAAAGAGAAAATATTTGAGACTCAGAAAAAGAAAAGAAATATCAAAAGAGTCGAGAATACAAAAAGAAAAGAATGAGAGCTGAAAAGATTGAAAAAGAATTTGCGCCCCAAATAAGCCATAGGCTTAGGCCAATTCTAAAAAGAAAAGAGAGAATACTCATCCCAAAAATCTCATTGTTTGAAAGTCAGATTGTTTCACTGTTTGGATCATTACTGATTAAGTTTTCAAGTTTTTGTTACATAACCCTTAGTCACTTATATATCCTTTATCCTACCCTTAACCCTTAGCCTAACATTACAACCCTAAAGTCCTCTTGACGGTTGACAACTTCTTAGTGGTGAAGATTAGATTTGGTGACAAGCTTATGCATGCGGGAATTAGTCGAGTATTGGTGTGATCACTTACATATACACTTTTACCCCCGAGAGATACACTTCATATTGTTATTCATACTACGTGAGGGTAAAAGGTTGGCCTTGGTATCCGATTGCTCGATGAGTCTTGTTTGTGTGTTCGATTGTGTAAGTATACTCTGTTCTTTTTGATGATCTTGGGTGGAGATAATTTTGGAGTTATCTTTCTTATTTTTCAGTCTTTTGATTGAGGACAATCAAAGCTTAAGTGTGGGGATTTTGATAACACCAAAATTATACATGTTTTGGTTGCGCGTAATCGTATGACTTTACCCCATTTCTCACCCGTTTATGATCATTTCATGCACTAATTGAGCTTTTTATTGATTGTGAAGGATTTGGAGGCCGTAGAACGGAAAAGTACGAAAAAAGGCGAGAAAACGTGAAAAATGCACAGAGTCAACACAGAAGACACTTGGCGATCGCGAAGTCCCATGTTTGGCGCCGCCAAGTTCGACTGAAGTACAGATTAGGGTTGATTCTAAGTGTTTGGCGTCGCCAAGTGAGCAGTTTGGCGATCGCCAGATGGCGCCTGGTCGTTTTTCTTTAAATATCAGCCTCCTCCTTCAGTTCCGGACATGAGTTTTGAAGTGCGATACACGAGGGGAACGAGAGTGAGAGTACGGAAGGTGCCGATACGCTGCGGAAGTCGATCTCTGATCATCTATCGTTGTACTGTCGGTATCATGTCGATGTCTACTCTTGTTTATGTTTTTGTTTTCAATATGAGTGAGTAGTCAGTTAGTAGTGCTTGTCATGATAAGATGAACCTTTGTGGATGATTTTTGCAATTAATGTTTATTGGTTTGTTTTTGATTAATTGAATGTCGTTTATGGTTATTTCTTGATTATTGTTGTTGTGGCGATTTGAAATCACTTGGTTGGGTGTATTTGTTAGACCAAAAACAGATAGACTCCGAAAGGATAATCAAACTACCTTAGCCTGACTTGGACCATAGAGTTATGTTAAGGGGTTACTTTGACCAATAAGTGACCGATAGTAAAAGAGCCATTGCAATACTGATTGGGAAGGGTTTACCGATTCTAGATTGTGGACCAAACGATTTAGGATTGGAATTAGGAGGACCATATCCTAGTTCATAGCCATGAATTGCACATGTTAGGGTGTCCCAGACTTAAATTCGTACAATAGTCAAAACAACCAAACCTTCGATTTATCCATATCATCCATATTGGGGATTCGTATTATCATGATAAGTACTGCTGTTTTTCCTTATTATAAACTCAATTATTATTTTAACCGCTTTCTTAGTTTTTACTTAGTTAATTGTCTTTTCCAGTATTAAAACCTTTTTCATACAAAAACCCCCTTTTAGATTAATTAAACCGACTAAGGCTTTAGTCTACGATAACTTGACCGTTCCCAGTGGTAGATACGATACCTGGACTTTCCTACACTATATTACTCACGATCAGGTACGCTTGCCTGTATATGTGGTAAGACGGTGGCTAGGCATTAGAGGTTAAAACTTGTTACGCTTTTTATATACGATAATTACCGCATCAGATGACATCGGAGATCCTTGCGCATCATTTTCTTCTTCACCTTCACTATCGGAAGAACATAAGAACACACTCTTGTTACTATTAGCCTCACATGCTTGAGAAATATCCTCCGCTTTTAGCCCCGTCGCTCTATCTCTACCCCATACCAAGTCTAGTTTCCGTAAATATGGAAACTTGAAGTTCCACAAGCCGGTTGCATTCTTATGAGTCTACAAAAATAAAAACATCATTATGAGAACAAGAATAATATAATTAAAATAAGAAGTAGTGTTATGCCCTTACCTTGCACCAATCATCATACCATTGCTTCTCACAATTAATTTTATGCTCAACATCATCCCATTGACACCCACTTTGTATCAACATTTCAGAAAGTGGATTATATTTGTTTTTAAGATATTAAATCCGAGAGTCAATGTGCGGGATAACTTCCTTATCAAAATTTGGTAGCCTTTGGACCACCCTCTTATGCACTTCGACCATGTAGCCATTTTTGAATCCACCATCTACCTTCCACAATGGATCACAAGCAAGTTCTTGCAAAACGTTGACCAACGCTTCACCTTCCTCGTCATTCCAATATGTTTTGTTTTTCCCCCGTCCACGTTTACGTTCACATGAAGGTGTAGCCATATTCTAAACAACATAATAAAACATAATGTCAAATCAAACATTGTAAAAAATAGTGTCAAATGCAAGACAATGTCAAATCAAAATAATGTCAAATAAAAATAATGTCAAACAAAACATATTGTCAAATAAAACATAACGTCAAATACAACATAACGTCAACTTAAAACCCAAAAATAACATGGATAAAGATTCAAGTACAATCATGACAAAGTCTATCTACTTCTCCATTCATTGAACATATTGGTGGCCATAGTATTTCTAAATGCTAGCCACTCATCGGTTGGACTAATGTTTGTAATATATTCAATTTCATTACTTTCATCCTCGCTATTTGTTTCTTCTTCATTTTCTTCTTCTTCCTCTTCTTCAAGGACCGATTCTTGAGGATCATGGCTCATAAACTTTCGAATCAAGTTATGTAGGAGGCAACATGCCATTATAATTCGAACTTGAGTTTCAATTGAGAAGAATGAGGGGGATCCAAGGATCTTCCATCTCCCTTTTAACAATCCAAAACATCTCTCAATCACATTCCTTGCTTTTGAATGTTTCATATTAAAATACTCCTCGGCAGTGTTGGGTCGATGGCCACTGAACTCTTTTAGGTGATATCGTTGTCCCCGAAAAGGTGCAAGAAAACCATTTGCGTTACAGTATCCGGCATCAACCAAATAATAAGAACCTTGAGGAACTCTTAAACCTTGAGGCCTTGAGATTGCATCTCGAAGTACACATCCATCATGTGCAGAACCTTCCCAACCAGGTAAAACATATATGAATTGCATGTTCGGGCAACAAACACCTAAAACATTAGTTGAAATGCAACCCTTTCTTGTGCGATAACGAGGTTTTTCATCACTGGGAGGTGTAACTTTAATTAAAGTCTCATCCAAAGCTCCTAAACAACCCTACAAATTAAACGAGGACATATATTTGGTGTTTAATTCAAAACGTTGTTAATTTATAGATGTAACTATAAAGCTAGTCATACCTGAAAACATTTCCATCTTCCATCTTGACAATCTTGTGTAATTGGCTCTGGCTTCTTGAGTAAGATGGGATGCAACCTCAAAATTGCTAAAAGAACTAGATGGAATTGCCGACTAATTGTTTCTTTACTACGAGAAAATAAATGACTAATTGTTCTATTCTTTTTGTGGTGAGCCAATGTGTACAAAAACATTGCAACAACCTCTTCAATAGACGTGTTTCTAGTAGGTTTTAAACATCCAGTGTCACTTACCATATCACATAGTACCCTAAAGGTTGATCTATCCATACGAAGTTCACTAATACAAACGGCATCACTTTCCATGGTCAACCTAAACATCCACTTCATCCGGTCCATTATTTTCTCATCTTTTGTTTTGATTTCACGGATTTGTAATCGAATGTAAGAACAAATAACGACATAGAAGTTGGCGAGTATAAAGAGCAACATGTTATTTGTTGTTTGTTGACACAACAAAAGTTTCCTTAATTTGCAATCCCTTTTGTTAACCGGTGAACGAGCCATTTTTATCTACAAAAGAAATAAGAAATAAAATGAAAAATGGAAAAAGTAGCCCATATTAAACAACCATATTTCCATTGATGAAGCACATACAGTCCTTACGAACTGTATGCATTTTTTAGATTAGAAAATTGATTACATAAATCATATTTCCATTAAAACATATAACATATGTTGATGGGTATTTTGGTGAAACTTTAGACAAGACATAAATGTATATATATATATATATATATATAAACATATATAACATATCTATTTCATCAATTCCAACCTACTGTTATGAGCACACATAGTTTGTCAAAATGCATGGCAGGTAAAGCAACCACTTAAAGAGACTTAGGATCATGTGAGACCAAGCTGTTATCGTGAGACCGCGTGAGACCAATACCTAACGTTTAAAACTTCACAAAAAAACACCGTGAATGTACATAAAACTTGATTACGCAGACCTAAAATTCACTTTCGATGCAAAAAAATATCGAAAACAAGCTAAAAAACGAAACCTTCACAGCTCAACTTCTGTGAAGGTTACATATATATAATGCGAACCTTCACAAAAAAAACTGCTGTGAAGGTTTCGTTTTTTAACCTTTTTTTGGAAAAAAAAAATTCGATAGTGTTTTTTAGTATGTTTTAACGATGAATGTTCAATTTTTTTTACCTTCACAAATGTTTTGATGTGAAGTTTCAAGTAAAATATGTTGGTCTCACCGGTCTCACCAAAAAGGCTTGGTCTCACCAGAACTTAACTCACTTAAAGAACGTATATAACATTATAACTCATCAAAATCATGCAAATGAAAAACAACAAAAAAAACAGGAAGTGTCGATTTGGAGAATCAACAAGCATAAAAATTATAACAAGCAAAACCTAGCAAAACAGCAAATTGAGACCAAACAAGCATGAAACTAGAACAAAAATCACAGGTTATTTGATGAATCCATTTGAAGAAACCATTTGAAGAATCGATTTCATTTGAAGAATCGATCTGAAAAATAGATCTGAAGAATCAATTTAAAAAATCGATCTCAAGAATCTACCTGAAGGAATCGATGTGGAGTTAGATTTGATGTAGGACTTACCTTCGATTAAAGAATCGATTGAAGAGAAGAGCAGATTTGAAATAGTTCGATCTATCTTTTTCCTAATCCAGAGGAGAGGTGGAGGCGAGGGAGTGAGAAGCGGGAATGGATTTTGATTCCCCCCAATTTGACTGGGAATAAAAGTTAATGGGCTTGGGTCATTCAATCCATTATATTACATTACACCAAACCACTTTATTCATTTCCATTCCCATTCCTTAACCCTCAATACCCCCAACCAAACATGCCCTAACATTAAATGCACAAGAAAAGTGAATGGAAAAAATTGCCCCTTCTTAACTTTAATTTTTTTAATGTTATTTATTAGAAGAACAATATGTGTTATAAAAATCAAAAGTACAAGGACCTAGTTAGTTAAAAATTACTTAAATGGACCTTAGTCATTAATTTTTGTAAACCACAAGCCACAAGGACCAAATTTGCATTTAACTCTTATTAACTAGAATGCATTAAAATTACGTTTTTAACAAATTATATCATCATCATTTTCTCATAAATACTTTCGAAAGGAGACCAATATTGAATATTTTATAATTCAATTATAGTATTTATTCTATTATATAAAGATATTATAATTGTTATAATCGTCTCAACAATACCTTTAAGGGTTAAGTTCTGGTGAGACCAAGTTGTTTCCGTGAGACCTGCGAGACCAACATATTTTACATGAAACTTCACATCAAAACTTTACATGATATTTGTCGCTTTAAGAACTCACTGGGCATCTAGCCCAACACTCGTTTGTGTGATTGTTTATCACAGGGTCCATCCGTGGTGAACCTAGGTAGCGTTGATTTCCGGTTGATGCATCTAATTAAGACCATTAAGGGATTCTGGATTTTTGGGAATACTTTTGTGTGACTAGCGTCATTTTTGGGTAGATAAACGAACACCCATCATAATCCAGTTACTACATTCTAGATTAACTAGGTTGTTTAGTCTTTATCTCATAAATAGTCATTTGCTAAACCATGCATACTTTCCTCGAGTTGTCGCCACCATTCAAGAAAGATGTAAATTGAAGTTAGTTGTTTGGCCCAGGCGCACTTGACATCTATCTAACAAACAAGTAAATGAAGCCAAATAAGGTCTAGCCTAGTGAGTGGAGGTAACATCCTTGTGCCTTCCTTGGATGGTATCCTTGATTGGCCAAGGTTTGAATCCCGCGAGGGACGACTTCTACGGTATCAAGCTCTTGGGCCAGTCCATATGTAACGCCAATATTTGTTAACACAAATAACTATTAAATTTAAAGAAAATATCTAAGTTATTACAATTTTGGATAAAAATAAACGTAAAGGTTCAATGAATGCAATAAATAGAATTATTACAGTCATCCCGAATTAAATAATTAAGTTTAAAAAAAACTGAATAATAAACAAATAATGTCCAATAATGTCCAATAAATCATCGAAACCGAACTCGCTTCTAGATTCAAACCGGGGCCTTGCCCTTATCTACGCCTGATCCCGAACCTGAAAAAGGGAAATCAACGAAAGGGTAAGCTATAAGCTTAGTGAGCAAGCACTATACGTACCTAGCATTATCATGCACGCACGCACCATAACGGTGCCATCAAGTTCGCAACAACAATCAATACCATATATCATATCAAAATATCATAGCAATTATTCTCATAAGAACATAATAATTTTCCGCCAGCTTTGGACACAGATCTGCCCCCACAACTCATCAAGGGCATGTGGTTCCCTTTTTCTCGCCAGCTTAGGACACGAGTCCGCCGCCACAACTCATCAAGGGCATGTGGTTCCCTCTCACACACAATTATGCATACATACATCCATAATAACAATAAATACATATACTGAAACTCACCTGGCTCGTATAAAATAATAATAGCACAGTTCGCACGATCACTACAACTTCAATCTGTAAATAACCACAACTACCAAAAATCAGGTTCCCATCTCGATCCTAAACGTTACCCAACCCCACATGCCAAAATAAATAATTATATCATGGCATAAAGCTATCAAACTAACGCACGAAAGAAACGGGTCTAGCACGGTTACTCAAGATCCGACTCGCACCATCCAATGCCGCCGAGCAACGACTGAACAGCCGCTGCGAATCTGTCGGAAAAAGAAATCACCGCCTGACCGCCGCCGCTCCACCCGACGAACAGCAGCAGCCAATGCGGCCACCGCCGCCGCCTGGCCTCCCGACTCGAAACCGGCAGCCAACCAAGGCCGGCTGACCGATCACCCAACACCCGGCTGTCCGCCATAGGTAACAGAAAACAAAACGCATCCCGCCGCCGCCGTCAGCCGGCGTGTACGACTGCAGCAACGCCGCCGCCCGCCGGAGCAAACAACAGTGCCGCTGTTGACAGCCTTGGCGGTTACGTCGCCGGCCAAGGCCGGCGTTCCGCCTCACGCACAACCACCACCGCTACCGGCAGTCGCCGGAGCGGCTGGTAACGACTCCGCCGCCCCCTCGTCGGCGCTACGCAGGAACCACCACCGCCTACAGCGGTGCTATTCGAACCAAGCGACGGGTGACCAAGGTCACCGTCGTCGGAAATACCAGAACCAAACCACCACCACCGGCGTCGGTCGCCGGCGTGGATAACAACATCAACACAGCAGCAAGCCGCGACACCACCACCACCCCCGGCCTTCGCCGTTGCGCGGAGCCGCCGAAACAACACCCAACGCCGCCGGCAAGTCGAGGTGTAACCGGCAGCCGCCGCCGCACCATCGGCACAGCAGACGACCACCGGCGGTTCGATAGCAACTGAAACCACCACATCACCGGCCATAGCCGGCGTACGCCACCGCCGCCAGCAAGTCGCCGGAAAACACTAGATTACGATAGCTACGAGAAAGAGATCTGAGACTCTTACCTTATGTGAACAAGACCTGAATCACCTCTTCCGACGACCTCTCCCTCGACTCCGGCGATTTCTACAACTTCCGGCGACCCTTGATACTCTCACTCTCTCGCCGGCTTTCTCTCTCTCACTATCCCTCTTTTCTCTCTAAATTAACTAACAATGTGATGGAGATGGGTGAGATAAAGTTATTTAACCTACTCAAACCCTATCTCTCTACCTAACTAGACCCCTTATCTCTCTTTTAAAATATTACTATTTAAAAAAACAAACATTATCAACCAAATAAGATAATAAATAAAAAAAACAAAACAATTATTTGCTTTACAAAATTCGGGATGCTACACCATAGGACCGGTTCAGGGGCGAGTTCACGGGCCGATCCATAGGGCCAGTTCATGGGTGCAAAGGATTAGTCGGTGCCCATATGAATCCGGATATCCCCGAAACGTGTATATATATTATTGTAAGTTTGTGAGGTTCCAACTCAAAACCAATTGACAATAAGTAGAGTAACCTAAGACCCTTATAAGCACATTACAAGTTCACTTTGTGTCCGATGTGGGACATTGCTCAACACGCCCCCTCACGTGTGGCGTTCTTTCAGCCTAACACGTGGATACTTTGGGTTACGTGGATTCCGTGCGGCTTTTTGACCAAGCACGGGTGAACCTTGCTCTCATACCATGTAAGTTTGTGGGGTTCCAACTCAAAACCAATTGGTAATGAATGGAGTAACCCAAGACCCTTATAAGCACATTACAAGTTCACTTTGTGTCCGATGTGGGACATTGCTCAACAGTTATCTGCCTCCTCATCGATCATCGATCATCAAGCAATAGCATGCCACCATTTCATTTATATATCTTGTTTGTTGTTGCTATCTATTCGTTCCTCAAAACTAATTCTGATTTGATGAAACCACATTGTACGGATACAGAGAAAAGGTATGTTTTCAGTCTCCAATTTCATAAACTTGATGTTGGTTAAGCTTTTCTGTTCTTCAAATTCTACTTCAAATGGCGATGGTTGTTTATTGAAAAGTTACCTAATATATTCATGCATATAACCTATTTGATGAAATGCCACAATGAGCTTGTTTATATGAAATTAAACTTTTTGTATATGATAGCACTAGATTTATATATAAATGTATTTACATTGTAGAATATCATTGATTACTAAAAGCAAAACAGGTATTATATGTGTATGTGTGTGAGAGAGAGAGATATTGAGATTACGAATATACATGCTCGCATAATGCATCTTAAATCCATGTGTTTCGGATTTTTCGTTTCTTTCTTAATTTTAGGGTTTTTCATGGAGGTAGCAGTCGATCATCCAATAAGATTATGTTAACTCTTTGACTCAATCTACACATTTTCATGTATTGATGTTAATAAAGGTAGAACCCGTGTAACACACGGGTAATTTAAACATATCGTTTTTAATTTATTATAAGAATAGACCTTTGCATTATAAAATTTAGAATATTCACCACATCAAATTGAAGTTGTGATGTTTTGTTAAGAAAAGGTTAGTTAGCTTAATGGAGATCGTATAACTTTATAAATAAAGTACGTTAATTGTCATGCAATATAGATTTTTTAAAATTTATCTAAAATAAATAATAAGTAGGTTCATAAAAATTGAAATAACGTACGGTTTATAAAAATTGAAATAAAGTAAGTTATTAATCTTTGTATTTAATTACTTGATTTAACTTCTAAAAACTATTTCATTTATATCAAACATTATAAGATTACATTATAAAAAACTATTGTATATTAATATTTATTATTTAAAATTAATATTGTTTTATAATATTGTAAGACTCTACTTAATTACGTTAATTGGTATATATGTGAAATCAAATATATATAATTTAATTACAAATAAAATAAATGAATATATATTTAACATGACTTATTTAGGTTGTTATGATTTACGATTATCTAAAAACTTAAATCCAAAGTTTAATTAACAAATAAAAGAAATTTTCAAGATTCCTTAAAAAGATGTTAGTTAGGTATTGGATAACTTTTATGTAATGTAGAAAAACACTAAACTAATTTTCAATAAAATATAAAAAAATATATATGATGATATTATCAATGTATATATATATTTTTTAAATTAGTGTAGATAGATAATATAATTGCATCAGAAAATATTCAACATCTATATATTAAAAGAAGCTTTTTGCTGACATCATATGAAATTGAGCTATTTCATTGGCCAATTAAATAAAATACCTTAATTGATGTCATCATATATTTCAAGTATTTTCCAATATTCACCCACCTATAGAAAAACAAAAAATTTAGAACATTTTAATTCATATATATTATTTATGTTTATATGATAAGAATGTAAAATGAAAAACTAACAGATAAAAAATAATTTAATCAAACAAATATAATGATACAAAATGTAAATTATAAATGGGAAATTAATAAATTAATGTTAAAGTTAGGTAGGTATTAATTGAAAAAAATAAAAAAATAAATAGATGATGACATCTTCAATTGGAATCTTTTCTTTAATTGGCCAATAAAATGGCTCAATTGCATTTTGATGACATCAGCCTAAACTTTCTTTTAATATATATATATATATATATATATATATAGAGGAAAGTTCAAATGTGAACCACTTTTTGGTTGTGAACGTGAGGACAACCAAGAGCGCGACACGTGGCGGATGACTAGGCGCCACGTCGGCTTTGAGTGTGGTCCCCCCCTTTAATTCAATGCCCTCCCCATGAATCGCGCCTAGTCATCCGCCGTGGACTTGACGTGGCGCCTAGTCATCTGCCACGTGTCGCGCTCTTGGTTGTCCTCACGTTCACAACCAAAACGTGGTTCACATTTGAACCCACCCCTATATATATATATAGTTCCAACTTATTGGTTTCTAAGAGCATCTCCAACAGCTTTGCTATAATTCTTCTAAAATAGAGAATGAAATGTCAAAATCTCTAAAACTTTATTTCTCCATCTCCAATAGCTTTTCTATTATAGAGATTCTATCATCACTTATATTATTACAATATACTTACATTTATTATTCCAATGAACTTAAAAAAACAATCAAATTATTCTATTGGTGGAAAATATTAAGATAATATTTCTCTCTCCACTTTTAGAGATTTTAGAGAATTCTCTATATTTAGAGATTTCTTCAAGTTTTTCTATTTTAGAGAATGGAATAACAATGCTGTTGGAGCATTTTAGCAAACAAAACTTCATAACTCTGTCCGACCCAAGTTAGTGCCATCATCCGAAATCGCAAGGCCACAGTCATTAGCCTAACTTGTTGATAATCAGGAAGTGTCAATTATTGCAAGATTTAGTTAACTATGGAGCCACTTTATTGCTACATTTATCAGGTTTGTTATTTTGTATGCTTACAATGTACTTAACATGTAACTTGAATCGGGAAGTTTGTCATGTATTAAAGTATGAGTCGATAGTTACATTTGATCTTGCTCTTTCCTTGGTTTGATTAATTATCAATTGCGGTGTTTAACAAACCACCTTATTTTGTTGCAATGCCACTGTCATACCAATTCTTAAGAAGAAGTTACTTAAATGACCACTTCAAACTACAATGTTTACCCCATTAATTCTTATCAACTAATCACAACCCCTAACCAGAAAATATTACTTTTACAGATTAATCCATTAGCTTTTAGTGGAGAAAGAAAATATTACTTGTACATTTTTGTTTAAAGAAGATTATTCTTTAAGCAAATTAATTATGAAAAGATTAATTGGTATTTGAGCAGTATTGGCTTCAGACATGTCCTAACTCTACTATTCTAATTTGCTTTTCGAAAGCTGAATCAGCTAAAGACCTGTCTGGCGTGTCCAAAACTGTATGGAGTCTTAGCGTGCTTTCAGCACATGCATGCTAAACACGGGCTGTTTATCCCGGATTTCGAGCATGTCATTGACATGCCTGGACTGTTTGATTACCTCCAAGACAAAATCAAGAATGATCGCGAGTGCCTCTACTGCAAGAGGCAGTTCCACAATGCGGCAGCCGTACAGGCACATATGGTGGCTAAGTCACATCTCAAGCTGCATTTTAGCCAACCGGAACAACGGATGCAACATTTTTTTGAAACTTTCAGCTGCTGCTGGTTCGTTGTTTTGAAGTTTTCTGTAGATGGTTGTATTTATAGGGCATTGCCATTTTCTAACTTGTGTGTTGTATTTTGTAGTTACGATGGAAAAACGACAATTGTGTCTGAAAATGTCAGGCTCGGATGCCTTGGAGGTTGCGAGTTAGTTCTCATCGACACTCAAAAAGTTCTGGGATCGAGGAAGAATGCGCGGGAATACCGCAAGTCTCGATAGGTGCGCCTCTGCTCTAGCCCGCAAGAGACATCATCTGCTGCTGATGCAAGGTACGTAAGATTCTGGTACAGCTGTGGCTGCATCGCTGTCGTTTTAGGCACTGGTTATAGTCCTCTCTTTTCTTTCCGGAAAGTTGATTTCATTGTGGTTTTTAGCTCCATTTCGTGTGTCAACTGCTGATCCTGTCGAAGATTTCTTTATTTGTCTTATTACCTTATGCACAAAAGGAGTACCTACCTTACTGACACAAGTACAAAAGGACAGTCACTTTACTGTTCTCTCCGTACTTATCAGCCCATAAGGCAAATGTTTACTATAGATACCTTATTGCTTTTACACGCATGGGTATTTGTTTATAGTAAATAAAACGCTTGGACCACCCAATACACAACGCTGTAAAAGGTGACCCTGCCATGCATTAAATGCATGGGGTATATATGAACACGTAGAAAGTGTTATACAAACACTATTCTTCTTCATCCCTATATCCACAATCCTTGCTTCTTTCTCTATTCTTCTAAGTTCTTTCTTGCTCTTCTTACTCACTAGTGCATAGTGAAAACAATATAAACTTAAGATTGTTTAGATTAGGTTTATCCTTTTCTATATTCTGCAACAATCTTGTAAATTCGTATTTACTTAATACAAAGAAGTTAAATGTGAAAAAATGTGTGATTGTATTCACCCCCTCGTCTATAGTCCTTATTACTTGAAGGTCACCTCTTTGGGACCAATAAATGGTATCAGAGCAGATTCAAGCTCTTTATTTTTAAAGAAAATCTTTGAGATCCTTAAACCTTTCCCTCCAATGGCTCTTCAATCTAGTAAGAATAACTACTTTGATACTGGCTCTCTTGCCAAACCCCCCTGATTCAACAATGACAACTTCCCTTTATGGAAGACCAGAATGAAACTTTTTCTATCTGGTTCAAATTCTCAAATTCCATACTTTATGGAAACTGGACCTTATATCCCTACTCAAACAATTCTAGTTGTTCTCGCCACTTCCACCACTCCAGCTATCTCTGCTAGGGAAATACTTAAACCTGTTCATAACTGGAATGAAGAGGACAAACGCCTTGTCAACATTGACACAAAGGCTAGGTCTCTTATCTCTATGTCTCTTCCAGATGACGTATTTCGTTCTATTTGTCAACTAAGAACTGCAACGGAAATATGGAACACTCTATGTGTTCAGTATGAGGGCACCTTTTCCTCGTGGAGTCAAGAAAGATCTTTCTTGTTCGACATTATGAAAGTTTCATTCACATAAAGGGTGAAACTCCCTCTCTTTCTCACTCATCAGAGATTCAACTGCCTCCTTGTCGACTTAAAGACTATTGGTACTAAATATTCTAACTTTGAAATCATTACCAAGTTCACAGAATCTCTTTCTGAACATTGGGAAATGTACACTACCTGTCTTACTATGTTAAAAGACATAAGACACCCTCTGAGTGAGTTGTATGGTATTTTTCTCAGCCGTGAACAACAGAAGAAATTGAAGAAGAATCTCATAAGAGATACCAAGGATTCCAAAAGCACTTCTCTTGCTTTGGTCACTGAATCCTTGCCTTCAATCCCTGTCTCATCGGTGACTATCACTGAGTCAGACCCATTTGACTCCAAAGTGATGTCAGGTAGTAACTCTGAAATGAATGAGACACTCGCTTTGCTGACACAGTTTTCGAAGGTTTACTCGCGAAAGAAACTTTCAAAAGCGAAACCTCTTGCTATTACTAATAAGCCAAAATCAACACCTGTTGATAAAGCTACGTCTATATGCTACAACTATCAGCGCAAAGGACACTTTGCAAATGATTGCATGTACAAGAAGAATCAGTTCGCTCCTTCCACTTCCACTTCTTCATCAACGTCAGTTACAACAAATCTTATATATGTATATGTGTGTTTATATTTATGTTTATGAACGTTTTGTAATTTTTTTAATAAGTTATATAGTTTACTTTATCGGTGTTAATTATAACTATTATGTGATATATATAAAATCATCAAATAAGTTTTTTAGGGAACTTGTTTAGTTCAGTCAAATCCAGACACAAAACAGACACTTGTTTTGTTTAATCCTGTCATGTTCCGTCTAGTCCTGTCCTACTCAATGGTCCTGTCCAGTCTTGTCCAATTAGGGTGCGTTTGGTTTGCAGTCTAGATGGGACGGGACGGGACAAAAAAAATTAGTACCATGTTTGGTGTAACATGGGACAAGGAGAGCATGTAACAAGGTGGGACTAATTATCAATTTCATGGGACAAAATCAGCATTTTTTGTTTCACCTAAATAGGTGGAACAACCTTGGACTAACCATAAAATGACTTATTTACCCTTATAAAATCTGAAACTAAACCTAAAACTCCATCAGGTGAAAGATCGATTTCAGCCTAATAATACTCCTCCAAAATAAATTCTCAAATTGAACGAATTGAACCCTCCCCTCCTCCAAATCGATCATTCTATAAAATTCTCCATCTCAAATCGAACCTCTTGTTTCAGATATGAGTTTGATGAGTAATGGGTTAGTTTCAGATCTGGAAAATGGTTTAGTTTAAGAAAAAAAAACCTGAAAGATGAGGAGGAGGATGATTTTGCGGCCAATGAAGTCTAAGAAAGAACGAAAAAGCAAGACCCCTAGTGGTCATGACTGGTTCGGAAGATGGTTGCAGAGGAATTATTTTTTTCCCTGATGAACACATGGAGAAGAAGAATTACAGTGACTTTGTGATGTGGGGTGGGGGGGATTCTTTTTTATTTTCAATATATTTGCTTTCTTCAATATCTCAAACATCAATCAAAATTAAGTTTTTTTTGCCTTATTTTAGCTTTTATAAAATAAGACAATTATATTTTAATTTGTATTATTTTTAATTATTATATGTTAAAAATATCAAACAATATTTAAGGGGTAATTTGGTCGTTTTAACAGTTTTGTCCCATCCTGTTCTAGTCATACCAAACACAACAAAACAGACAATTAATTTTGTCATGTCCCGTCCTGTCCCGTCCAGTCCTGTGCCATCTAGTCTGCGTACCAAACGCTACCTTATATTTGCATACTAAACGCTACCAAAAGGCCTACAATACATCAAGACCTAAGAGTCACTAAATCAGGGGCGGATTTATTCTTCACCTAGGGGGTCAATTGACCCCATAACATCTCCAGAAATTGTTTATTCATGTAACAAATTTCATCTTTCAAGAATACATATTATGTTTTGGCCCCCTGTATTTTGTTAACTTGACCCCTTATTTTAACATAATTTCAATTAAGACCCTTGGTCCATTAAAATGTTTACTCAATAGTTGAAAACGTTGATCATAAACACCGTATATGATCCAATCTTTTATTTTTTTCATCGATTAATATGCTCTTTAAATGTTGTTGGCACACATATATTTATTATTTTTTGTTTTAATATTAGTTTATATTGATTATTTACGTACATACTTATTTATAACATATTCTAAACTATTTCATATAAAAAAACTGAATTATTGGGTTTGTTTAGTACATAATCGCTTAAATTTCAAATTTACACATATACATTTTCTTGGAGTTGTCTGAACTTTATAGAACTAACAAATAAATATGTCCATATAAAGAATAATCATTGACTCATACTAATACTAATACAACAGAATATTACATCATTAAAGAAAAGATCCATCCCTATAGTTGATAGGTGCATTATTCACTTCTTATTTTTTTAGACGTGAAATTAGACTTCATATTTTAGAACTCTTATAGATAACAAACGACACCTTAGTCTAAACACTTAACATAAACTTTGTTATATTATGTTTGCTAGGACAACGAAAAGATGTTCAGAAAAATTTGGTATATTAATTTTATAACACCCGTAAATTTTTAAAACAAAGAACTTTTATAAATAAAATACCTAAGAAAATCATTCACATGGTTTAAATAATAAATCATCCGTAATTCCCATTAAATAACTAAGTAATAACGTCAATCGGAATGTCATTCGTCGGGTACGTCAAGCCGGAGCCTTGCCTCTATCCTTGCTCGTACTTGCACCTAAAAAAAATGGAAATATGATGGGGTAAGCACAACCGCTTAGTGAGCAAGTAATCACATACAATATATCGCAACAAATATATATATATATATATACATCTCATCCACTTTAAAACATCACATCTTAACGGTTTCCCGCTCTTCGGACCATCCCGCAGTCCGGCCTTAGTGGTTACCCACTCTTCGGATCGTCCCACGACCCGACCTTAGTGGTTACCCACTCTTCAGGTCATCCCGCAACCCGGCCCAACATATCACGTCAACATATATATATATCAATCACCATATAAAGCATGTAAAAACCCACTCACCTTGAAATTTCGATAAGCACGCGTAATTAAATATCCCGCACACACAATCAAACCACACAACGATCTGAAATTATAAACAAAGTATATGCGTTCTATAAGAATTCTCTCAACAAATCCTAACGTGCACGCTTAAACAGTATCGCGGGTTTTAGATTAATTACCGACTCAACCCGCCGATGTCACCTAAATTAGTTTCTTGCGAAACCCTCCTAGCTAACTCGACAAAATAGGTTAAAACGGACTCGGTAAACTAGTTCTCGGGCGATGGAACGGTCTGGTGCGACCTGACCCGCAACAAAATCACTACAGTCCTGAACCAGGCCCTGTGCGACTTCTGCCGCGGGCCAAACCCGCATCAGAACCCGCCTGAGAAGAAAAACTGCACCCGGGCGACCCACTAGCGACTTGGGAAGTCGCCTGGGTACTCGCCGCAGTGCAAAAATCCAAAACTCGCGACCTGCAAGTCGCACCGAACCCGCTCCGGGCACAGGTTCGACAACTTTGATGTTTTCTCAAGGTTTTCGATACATTCTATGTTAAACTTGATTTTTAAACATAACCCTAACAACTAATCAGCCCTAATTACGTTTACATCGAATAAAGAACGATAAACAACTCTAGAACAATGATTTAAACAAAACCCTAGCCTACGAGAAATCAATAAAACGGGGTTTTGAACCCTTACCTTACGCGATTAGACACAAAATCCTACGCCGACTCTTCCCGTCTCCGATCTCTCTCTTTCTTGGTTGATCTCTCTCTCTCTCTCTCTCTCTCTCTCTCTCTCTCTCTCTCTCGTTCTCTAGCTCTCTCTCTTTTTCTCTCTTTTCTTTCTTTGCAAGCAAATAAATGTGAATAATGAAGGTAAGGAGGAGGGATCTAGGTTTATATACTAACCGGGTCGGGCTTCCTTCTATCCTAATAAACTTATGGCCCAAGACTTATAGCCCAAGAAGAAATCCTATTTGACTTCAACTACAACTTTAGATAAGGCCCATCTACTATTTTAAATTTTAGAAATAAATGAATAAACAAAATACAATAAAACACTAACGATTTTTGGGGTGTTACAAATTTGCTGGGAAATATGAAAATTTTCAACTAAAAATGTCAGCATTCAACGCATAATGATAGTAATAACTCTCGGAATATTATACTACTTAAAAATTTCGACCCGCATCGTTAAAGTTTCTAGATCCACCACTGACTAAAGTACCCTCTAAGCAAAAGTTAGTTGAGCCATGGAATGAGTGATGGAGGTGGAGGGATAAATCTAAAATAGTAAAAAAGAAAAAAGAAATAGAGAATAAGATTTAAGACAAAAGTACCCTTAAGTTAACGAGCCTCGACTAACATGGAGTAGTCTTAGGGATGAAACCAGAAACCAAATGCAAACCATAGTAGATGAAAGCTGTAATAAAATAAAGACTAGGGACAAAAAATAAACTGTTAACAAAGCACAGGGACACAAAAAAGGGTTAATTTCATATATGCCCTTATGAAGAGTCAAAATATCATATTTACCCAAGCTAATTTATAAATATCATATATGCCCTTCTTAATGTATCAAAATATCATATTTACCAAAATAATAATTTATATCATTTTTTTAATTATTTTAAATTAAATTAAATAATAAAAATTTTGTCAAATGATTATTATACCCTTTTCTTAAAATCTAATTTAAAATAAATAAAAGAAATAACATAAAGATTTCTTCTTCATCTTTATCCTGTTCTCCAAACAATCTGCAGAAACTTATCCCCACCTTCGAAAACACTTCCAATCCTTGTCTCTTTTTTAACTTAGAATCTGCAAACTTTTTTTCCCAAGAAGATTAGCAAAAAAACTCATCCTACATCAAAGACAAAAACCCCACCTTCGACCATCTTCAAACTCATCCCACCACCACCACGACAATAGCTCTCCATCCACCATCTATCACACCACGTCACCACCACCACCAACTCTCAAAGGTCAACCATGGATTTTCAATCTAGTGAAGGTAAATCGTCTCACCACCACAACAGATCTGTGCTCTTGATGACGCGATGCAAACACAGATCTGCTCTCCCCCTTCAATTCCGATTTTAGTATGTTCCAGATTCGTTTTTATATTTAGGGCTTGTAATTTGATTTAGATTTAGATTTTGAATTAGAGGTTTTTTTAATTGTATTTCAATTTAGATTTTGGTTTCCTTTCTTATCTTTAGATTTAGTTTTGATTGTTCTCAATTGTTATTCGATTTTTGTTTGCACTGATATTATTTTGGATATTGAATCCAAGTTTAGGTTTCAATATTCTTAGTGCTTTGCCTTATCAACTGGGTTAGGTTTGAGGGATTAAATCTCCCTTAGATTAGACATAAGGATACAATAGTCATTTATTTATTTTTTATTATTAAATTTGATTTAAAATAATTAAAAATTTATTAAAAATGTTATTTGAGTAAATATGATATTTTAATATATTAAAAAGGTATATATGATATTTGTACTTTAAGTTGGGTAAATATGATATTTCTAGTTTTAAGAAGGGCATACATGAAATTAACCAAAAAAAAAGAAATTTATACTCTCGTCTCTGTCAATGAGAAAAGAAGTCTCTTCCAGGCGGCTGTTTTCTGCCGCCGATTCCCAAATCCCTCCCTCCGACACAGACGAAATCAAGTGATTCCGGCAGGATACTCAAGTCTCTCAATCTCTAATTCAGGTTTTCTCTCAAAACCTAATTCATTGATTTTAAAGTTTGCCCTAAATTTGATATCTGTCAGTTTCCCTAAATTGATTAGTTATAGTTTTATATAATGTTGTACAACTATCAGTTATGTCTACATGATTTACTTATTTGCCCTAAATCTGATATTACTAAAGTTTTGATTATTCGTCTTTAATGTTATATATCTATCTTTACACGATTTCACTGTTTTTTTGAGTTTTTATACCAGTCTTTGTTATGAAATCCGATTAAAAAACCAAAGTTTCTCTCGCAATTGAGCAAAACTAGAAAAGAAAAAAAAAATCATCCAAAGAACTCAAAAAAAGAACCAGTAATGGTCCATCACTTTGTCAAATTCCTAATTTGACAGAATTATATAACATTAAAGAATTTGACAGAATTTGAAGTGAACTATTAAAGAATTATATAACATTAAAGAATTTGACAGAATTATATAACATTAAAGAATTTGACAGAATTATTAACGGCAGAATTTGGCTAAAGTGAAATTAACTGGTTTTTCTGGTACAATGTGATGGTCCATCACTTTGTCAAATTCTTAATTTGCTTCAAGTTCACTTCAGATCCTAAAGCATAAAGAATTCTGTTTCACACCTCACTTTTTGAAGTAAGCATGAAATTGTTAATTTTCAAAGTTTACCATAAAGATTTTAAAGGAAGATTACAGAAATCCTAGTTTAATTTATATATGTTTGGTTTTATACGGTTGCTGTTCAACTTTTGGGGCCATAACTGTATTTATTCAATTTGAATATGTTATATCCCCCTAACTGAAAATCTCTATAGTTGAAATTTGCAAAAACGCTTGTGATGTCGACTTTTTTAGCTTTACGAATTTTTGGTCAAGTGTCAACGAGGAGGATCTTAGGAGGTTTAGCAACTAATTCAATATCTCTGGAATTGTGTTGGAAAATGAGGCATGCTATTATTAAGTGTGTTTAGCATAAAAGCATTGATGCTTGTTTGGCAAAACACTGTTTTTCGGTTGATCCTGTTGTTTTTTTTTTTTTTTTTGAGGTTACTCCATTGGTTCCTAGAGAAAACAAAACGTAATATTCATATTCAACTCTAAAAAGCCATTGCTTTGTGAATCACCGTCAATTCCGGTTGATGGTATCACTATTCACTATTGATATCTTTTAGTTGGCTGCTTTAGATTTCACTGAGCAATTAAGTCGAGAAAAGATATCAAAAGATGGGGTTAGTATACGGGTAAGGGTAAATTGGTGATTTTAAAAAAAATTGATTTGTGGCTGCTTAATGACACTGACCAAAATAAGCCGAAAGGAAGAGCGTGGTTTTCCTTTTATAGATGCTTATTGGTGAGTGCCTGATTGTAGATTTGGGTAGATAGTTTTTTTTTTTTTTTGTGTGTGTGTGTGGAAAAGGTTCATCTTCGCTTTGCCTAGACTACGACCTTGGCAATTTTGTAATTAAGTTTTGGCCGTCTGAGACTAAACCTAGCCACAAAATACTAACGCGTGGACTTGAACCATGGTTGATGGGATATTCCACCACACATCCCCCTAGGCCTTTTGTCTGTACGCCACCACCCTTGTGGTTAATTCTGGTAGATAGTTTCTAGCCACCTCCCTTTTTTTTCTATGATGCAATTTACTTGAACGGTCGGATTAGATGAAAGGAAAGAAAAAGGGAACTTAATTCGTTTAGGGAAAAAAATGAGGAATTTGATTTTCAAGAGTCAATTAGATCAATACCTGACTCGCAAATAGTCTTATTTTTTGCTGATATGTATCAATAAGTTAGTAATTACATTACAGTTTCTTACTACTACTACCTATAGTTAAAGGTTTAATTAGATCAAAACTCCTAAAGTTGTTGTTGTTGTTGTTGGCCCTAAAAAGTTAATCTATCTCTTGTATTGCTTGGAAGGAGTCTATGATACTGTATACAACTTGGTTTTATATATAAATTTGGTTGATGTAATGTAACCATGGTTTTCAAAATTGGTAGAGGTGTATGCCTTGAGGCAAGGTGGTCCTAAAACGTTTCTGAAGCGTCGCTTCATGCTGCCTGTATAGGTTGTACGCCTCACAGTGGTGATGTAACAACCCATGTAATGAAATTACATACATAATAAGTATTTTTCTTACTTTGGGTGAAAATGATGATAAAAACACAATTAGAGGGGTATTTCTATTAATTGATGCAACTCATTAATTTGGCAAAGTGGGTTCTCTTCTAAAATCTGTGAAATCGTATTTGGAAATTAAAAAAAATAAAGTAAATAAATAGTAATAACAAAGCCCTAAAATCAGTGAGAGCATCGGGAGATCACATAAGAAGGCAGATGCTATCAGAGTCGATCGTCTTCGATGTTCAAATGATGATTTTAGGTATATGTAATAGTTTTATTATTGAAATGATGTTTATTTGTGTTTAAGACAGTTTATGGAGTCGATTGATTGGAGTTTCCGTAATCCATATGAACGAAATTAAGTACGAGTTCATTGGATTAGGGCTTTATTAATTGATGTTGGGCTTGCAGGCCTTGGTTTTAAATGAGACTATATGAATTGTAAGGTATAGCTTCATACACTCCATATTCAATTTATATATGTATTAAAGTAGTCTAATCTAGTTTGTAAACATATGAATCGTTTATGATTGGAGTATTTTGCATCAAGTAATTGGATTATTAAAGTTTACAAATAACTTTCAACTAGCCTCTAGTATATTAATATATGCTTTGGACCGCGATTTCGAAACTTGGCATAGTTAGGATCACATATGAAGATTTGTACTTAATATTATTGGAGTGCTTAAAACTGCGCACACGTCAAAAGTATGTATTTTACATCACTGATTTCTTCTGCTTATATTTGAGTGTTGTTGAAAATGCATGATTTAAATGAATGTAATGAAATGTGGTTATTTGATGGTTTATACAAAGTAAATTTTATGGTGAAAACAAGCATGCTAAATTGCTATGAGAAACTATGTGGAATATGATTTTGATGTTTGAAACTTGATGTTTATGTAGCATGCTATTGACATAAATATTGGTGAAATACACTGTGTAAATGAGGTATTGTGAGCTATTTGTTTGCTTACTAATGGTGACTTATTTAGATCCGGATCTAGCGACTTAGGGTCACCCCCCTTTGTTGTGTTTGTATTGGGGTTGCTCCCTTTACAGTTGATAGGTTGCTCCCTTTACAGTTGATAGGTTGCTCCCACCAGGTGTGGTATTGGAGTACCGTGCAAGGATGGCTGCCAGATACTTGGCTAATGGGCATAATGTCTGTAGGACACAATGTGCAGATGGTGATTATGCCGAAATTAGCCTAACGGGTAAGTGGACTGCTGTGTAGTTCTCCTTCACTGCTCCCCACATCGTGCAATGGTTGTTATCTCATTTGAATTTATAACTACATCTTTTATTGATTTTGATTAAAAGTAATGTGTTAGTTTGCATATTACTAATGTTCACAAATCTTGCATTGACTTGGATATTTGGATTATTTTGATTTTTGATGTAATATTTTGTTATATAAACTCTTGAACTCACCTGGCGTGACGTCTGATTTGTTTTTACTTGTTGACATGTATCCTCGGATTAGGATCAGATGATATTATTGATGGTACTAGTGGAGGTAAGCATTGTTAGAGGTGACACTACTGACTGACTAATACGGTGTTTAGATTACCGAATTGGAACTAAAGATTAGTTCAAGATGATATTTAGATAGATTTTATATCAGCACATTTGGAAAATGTTTGTGATTAGAAGTAAATATACGTGGTGTAAATACCCGCTTTTGGTTTGGGATTTGTTTAGTGTAAGTTTACATATAACTCATAGGATATAAAACATGCTTATATCATTTTATGAGAAGGTCATTCCAAAATTTTGATAAAAATGTAAAAAAAATTTGGGGTGTTATAAGATTTTGTTATGGAAAAGTAGGGTGTTACAAGTTGGTATTAAAGCAATAGTTTAAGCAAGTTAGGTTGATGATAGCCTAAACCTAAACTGTGGAATGTAAGCTTGGAATTTATTAATGATCTGTTAACAAGGATTGATCCCTAGTGATGGGAGTGATTGTAATTAGATTTCAGTAACGTAGACCTAAGCTTATATGTCTATAAGTAGAAAACCATGATAGATTTCTTTTTAATAAAATAGAGTTGTTGGACATTATCACATTCAAGAGAATGTGTATATGATTGATGAATAGAGCATGTTAGGAATAAAACTTATATGAGAAATTTAAGTTAAATGTTAGATCTTTCTCTGTGTGTAATGTCTTCTCTCTATAGAGAAGATGATTTAGCATGTGGTGTACTAGAGATGTTTTTTTAATGAAATATTGACTAAAAAAAGAATGTAAGTATCCTAGGTGTATTAAAAGAGTAGATGAACACGATTAAGGAGTTGTTGATGGAAATGATCACACTATTAGACATCGACTTATTTTTCAAAATGGATGTGGATATTTGTAATAGAAGTGAAACATAAGAAATATGGTGTGGACTTTGTTATGAATGTTAAGAATAGTAGGTCATGAATCTAAGAGAGTAATGATGGATCGAACATATAGTAAAAATCTACATGACAATAAAGATTTGAATGTCTAGATGATGATTTAACCTTTGAAAAAAGAAGAAGATTAGAGTATGCAACAAGCGTGTTAAGTGTAACGACCCAAATTTCTTTAAGATTAACTAACGGTTAAATTAAGCGTTGGATATGGGCCTTAGGTATGTGGGCCTACCTTGGGCCCAATCTATAAGCTAAATTGGTAAATGTAAGGGTATATAAATCTAGGGAAAACCCTAACAACTCATTTTTATTTCATCATTTGTGCGGCTTCTAGTGTGTGTGTGTGTGTGTGTAATTGGTTGGCTTCATCAAAGGAGAAAGAACAAGAGTGTGTGGAGATTTGGCTTGGCATCAATCGAGGCTTTCAGAGGTAATCATCTCCTAAACACCTATCTATCCACAATTCCATATAAGGTTATCATTTATCTTGTTGAATCCTCATGAACATAGATCCACAAAATTTAGGTTAAGGATTTAATGAGGTAGACAAATAGGGTTGGAGCTTTCTTAGTTTGGATTTAGATAAGCGATTCATTTCTTAGCATGACTATATTATTGATTAATGGTAAAATGAATGATGACTGATTAGGAACAACAGAAGGAACAAATGAATGCGATTAAAAACCTTTCGTAGTTCGCAGATCGTAATTTAAATGAATCGGAATCGGAATTTGGAATTTAATGTTTAGATCCACATAGAATTCTTGGCTTGGGTTTGGTCACATCCGCATATAACTGGATATCCGCATACACTCATATTAGTGGAAATTTCATCGTGGAAACGATATTGAAATGATTATGTTACCATAATTTCAATTCTAGACCTTGTATTTAATAAAACTTGCAAATTTGAGTTTTGAGTTTGGAATATTTGCAAGTTTAGACCCCATGTTTGGATTTCTTACACATTGATTATAAATAAGTGGAAGGTGAGTTCACTTTGAGCTATTTACAGACACTAACAGGTGAGTTCTCTTAAAACCTAAAACTATTTTAATAAGTTTGTTTTTGTCATTCTCAAACTGTTATATTGCTAGCATAAATTATTACTTAATACATTTGAGCATGACATGTTGCATATTAAATGCTTTGTGAGATTAACTACAGCTAAAGTGTGTTTTTCCTTATGTGTGGGTATGTGGTGGCAAATATGGGGAGTGTGCGCCCAATGTTAATGTCGCGATTGTATGCGACTAAAAGTGTACGCCAACCACATACCATTTATATGTGCAGTCATGAAAGTATTTTCATGTTTTAAGTTCTGAAAGTTTCATAACTGCTTTTAAATGTTTTAGCTGCAAACTGTATTGAGGGGACTCGCTAGACCTTCGGTCTAACCTTTGCTTTTCAAACTAAAAAACCTTTTCAGGCAGACATGATCCGACCGTTCAACTAAAACAACTACCCTATGTGGTAGTTGTTTTATTGGCAGCATTTTCGATCCTTGTAAGTAGAATTCTTTTTAAGAGAGATGTTTTATACAGTTTATATTAATATGAAGTTGAGGTTGTTACATTAAGATGCTACTTTCTTTGAGAGTTGAAACTTGTAAATATAACATATGGCAGCAGTGGCGGATGCAGCTTGTAAGGGCTGGGGGGATGGGCCCCCACTTAAAAAAAATAAACCAAAATTTCTAAGGTTAAAATGTTAAAAAAAAACTTGCTTCTATATTCTTATCCCCCCAGTGAGTTTTCAATAGGACCCCACTATAATCCCAAGTCACAGCAGACAAGCTCCTGTAATGAATTCTTTAATACCTCTTATGTGTTTTCAAATTTCAATTAATGATTCTTTAAATCTTTTGATATAATGTTATTTATTTATTATTTTTAATTTCAACTATAAACTATCAAGACTTAAATGGTTATAGTTTGGGACCCTCACCAAAAAAAATTACGTCGAAATCAGTCAAAAAATCAAAAAAAGAACTCTCGAACTTATTTAAAAATTTAAAAAAACTCTTAAAATCGATAAAATAACTTAGAAATCCCTTTTAAATCAACCAAGAAACTCTAGCAATCCTTCAAAACGGTGTAAGTAGACTAAAAAATTATCGAACGATTTTACGGGCTTTTATTCACCGTAAAGGTGCCCCCACTATGAAAAATTCCTGGATCCGCCACTGTATGGCAGGGATGTCTAGTTATAGAATTTTACAAATTTCAACTCTCAAAGGATGTGTCAGATGAATAAGAGTCAACTTTGTGATTGGCATTTATAGAATGAGTGATGGATTTTAGGCAATCAGTTTTTATCAATGTATGTATTATGGTGTGGCATGGGAAAACGATAAGTTATGTGTAGAACTCTTGTTAGTGTTTGGATGCTTTAGTTGATGGTACTCGTGACTCTGTAAGAATATAAAAGAAAGATCATAGGTATTGGAACAATAAAGGTTTACAAGATACTATACAAAAAATGTTGGAAGTTCGATAAATGATTACTCCTTGTAACATTCAATTCTTGATTACTCCTTCTTCACTCTATATCTTCACTCACGACGAGGAAGGATGATTCACTATTCTAATCGAACCCTAGTAAAGCACACATCGATTTCTTCTTCTCTCAATCATTCACGTCTTTTTTCAAGGTACTATTTTGATACTTTTCTTCTTGATTTATCCTTCACGTGGAACTATTGGTTCCTCTCTCCAAATCGATTTAGACATTGGAAAAACATTCTCAAAACAGAGTGTAATCAGTGAATGGTATTTCCAAGAACAAAAAAAAAACCTAGATTTTATTTTGTTGATTTTATAACATAATTTGTATGTAGTATCTTGTTTTTTTATATGGGTATTGTTGGCAACTTTGGTTTCTAAATCCACACCTATAATCAGCCCCTCAATTGTTATTGTTAGAAATCCTGTTTTCGTGATTCACACTTATAATCTGTCAATGGTTTTTCACCATAAGTTGTATGTATCATATTGTTGTTTTATGTGGGTAGTTTTTATATAGTTATTGGTAATTCACACCTATAATCTTGATTCCCTTGTAAAGTTTGTGCAAAATATTTGTCATTTAAAATGCCTCGTTGTTTGTGTTCAATTTTTTTTTCTATTTACAGTCATGTATTCCAAAAAAACATGAGGTCAAGATTTGTCTATTTATTCCTTCTTGTGGCATTTGTATATGATATATAACAAGCTGCAACATTTATTTGTATATGAATAAAGTGAGAACATGCCTTTATATGATGGTGCAAAGCTCTGGATATATATACTGTGAAAGGAACATCATACAGTGGCATTTGTGAACGGTTCTCCAATATAATTTGTGTATATTATCTTGTACAATCTATGAATGTTTTTCCATCATAATCTATGAATGTGTTCAATTAATTTGCTATTTATTGGATAAAAGTTTAAGTTATGGACAATGTTGGTGAGGGTTCACAACAAAAGAGACGTAAATAAATTGGAAAAAAGAAAGTATGGCGCAAAACAAACATTTTAGAACTGTTTCCATACATGACTGAGGGTAAAATGGTAATTTGGTGTCATTCAGACAGTTTGATTCAGAACTGTTTCCAAACAAACGTCTTACATCTGACACCTAAATCATACAGAGTCTCTTAACCATACTGACCATTTAATCATTCAGTACTAAATCATCCAGTAACTGCCAAACAGCCCCTAAGTAATTGGCTTTAGATGATAGCCGGGGTAGTGCCTAAAAGAAGTGGCGATTCATGGATTGAGAGGTGTGGAAGTTGAAGTGCCAGTGTGAAATCAAGGAATTACTTTGTGTTTTAGCATTTTTGTTATGTTAATATCTAGCGATTCTAGTAACATGTTAGAGTTTTTATTTCTCCATGCGATGTAACATGTAGTAAGTTGAGTATAAGTGTTATAGTCAAGAAGAAACAGTTAGGCTATGTTTGACAAACTAGCTGATAAGCTAACTTATGACTGATAAGGTAGCCGATGAATCTTGTGTTACCTCACTTACCTCCCTAAACTAGCTGATAAGCTAACTTATGACCAATTTTGTGTTACCTCATTTACCTCCCTAAGCTCATCATCAAGCCAGGTGATAAAAAGAAAATGGGGGACAAAAATGCATTAGAGTGAGGTCAAGGGTAGTTTAGTAATTTATCAATTTCATCCCATCTCCTTGATTTTTGTTCCACTCAGATCTTGTCCTATCCCTTGTACTTGTCTTTTCTGCTAAATGCACCCTTATACACCAGTTTTAAAAGCAAAATGATGCTTATATATTTCCTATATATTGCAGCTAAAAACCAGAAATCACAGCTGACCAAGTTCTGATAAAAAGTTGCAGATTCTTTCCGGAATCTTCTTGATCAAAAGGTTGGTTTACGACAGTTCGGTTATATCAGCATATTATACGCGTCACAATGGCAGCTTCTGCAGAAACCTTGAAAGCTGAACTGCAAATAATGACTGCAGAAACCTTGGAAGCTGAACTGCAAAGAATCACTGCAGAAACCTTGAAAACTGAACTGCAAATAGTCAAAGATGAGTGGACGATCGTCATGCCTCGTCGCAGCAATCAGAATAGAAAATTCCCCAAATTTAAACCTGCAAAACTCCGAGAAACACAAACACTCTGGGCTCCTACCGATCTCGAGACAACCCCGGAAAAAGAACGGAAATTGATGCAAAAGATGCAAATCTCTATCGAGAAACTCGAGAAATCTCCTTTCTTTCGTGAGTTCTTGGATCAGATTCATTCCCAAGAAGCTTCAGAGTGTTTGCGTAAGATTACACAATCGGGACACAAGTTGAAAATGGTGATATACGGAATTGGCAGCATCGAATCATATGAATCACCTCGATCGCAGCTTAGTCTTGCAATCTTGATGAAAAGAACTCTCGATTGGATCGGAGATATGGAGGTGTTCGATCCGATCATTTCTTTAACGGAAACGAAGGTCTTGGAGCTACTCGGGTGTCATGTTCTTTCCGTTAACGAGCACGGCAGGAGAGAAGTGGTGGACCCGGTTTTTTTCTTCATGCCGCATTGTGAAGCCGAGCTGTACGAAAATCTCTTAACGACCAACTGGAGATGCGATATGCTGAACCAAATTGTGTTACTTGGCAACAGTTTTGAGAATTATGCGCTACAAAGTTCGGTGTTTCGGACCCGGCCTTGGATAATTCGAGAAAACATATACTTGCCGTGCGCCCGTTTACTAAAGAGTTTGAGATTCCTGAGGCTTCAGATGATGAATATATGCGACCGTTTTATGGTTCAAGTTGGCATTTCTTTAACGTAGATTCTGATGCAAACTTGCAATTAACATGATGAAAGTTTCATCGTGTATTCAATTTTGGTAATTGAAGACTCGAACTTCTGAACGGTTATTATTGTGCTCGTGATTGAACTTAGGTGTTTTTACAATGGAGTTTTATTGACTTCTCTTTTGGTCATGTTCTTATGAGTTTGGTCTTTTGATTGTGATTTCAAACAGTCACCAAATAAGTTTCTTTTGGCAATGTTTTTATGAGTTTGGTCTTTTGATTGTGATTTCAAATAAATAAGTTTCTTTTGGTCATGTTCTTATGAGTTTGGTCTTTTGATTGTGATTTCAAATACTAACCAAATAGGTGGTGGAGATTGGGTGTTTTGGACCGGTTGGGACTGATCGGTCCTGACTGGTTAAACTATGGCTTCTACAGGGATTGCTCAAGGGGGCGGTACGAATTTGTGTTTTTTAAAGTTAAAAATGTACATTGGGAGCCTTTTAGAACATTGGTTTTGAGGTAATCAAAGTTATACCATGTCACTTTAACTGCATTAAAACGTAATAAATTCTCAAAATAGAGCTTTTTAAAGTACGTTACACAAAATAGAAAGCAAAACAAACTAAATTCCATTTGATGCAATTTTACTCTGAAACCAAGTTTGCATTTTGGAAGAAAAAATACATTAATTGGAAGAGAAAATACATTGATTTTATGATAGTGTGTGTATACATATACACAAAAATAACTACACAGCAGAAGTATATATACATTTGATTATAACTAAGGACTACAATACAGTTGCAACTTAAAAAATGGCAATAAGGGATCATGTTTTCATAATATGAGAGGTACAACAAAGGTGAAATGTCTATTTTACCCTTCAATTGATGGGTGCTGCTAAGCCAGAATCTGCATAATCTTCTGGTATAGGAAGTTCCAACTCTGAGCACACCAATTGGATTATATCTCTGGTCACAGACCCAAAAGACAACTTGTTTAGCGTCACCGAAATCGCAAACCTGTTGCCTATATCGCAATAAGCCGTGGACCCACCCAAGCCAGCGTGGCCGAACCCAATTAACGAGCCATTCGTCGAGCACACCCTCTTGAACCCGAGCCCAAATTTCCCATCCGGAAAAGTCAACTTCTTATAGTCTCCAAGACCCAAAAAGGAATCGAAGACTTTCTGTTTCGGGTTATAGAAAATTTTGCTAGAATCAAGCCTCGGTTCTTTTTTCGAGCCTTTCTTTTTTCCGACGCGCTTTTTCTCGGGGATTACTATGGTGGTAGCTGTGGGAATGTGAGGGTGGGTTCCGAGAAGTGGTTGGGATGCGGAGGAATGGGGTGGTGGGACCACACCTCCGTCGACAAGGGTGGCATAGAAGCGGGTAGTGCACGAGCCGAGAAATGGCCGTTGGCGGCAGGTAATATGGCAGGGCGGACGTTGAGCGTGTTAAATAACGGAACTAAGCCTGCAAGTACGTCGACCTGGAAAATGGAGGAAGAGTTAAAGCTAGAGCTAGAGCAAGAGCTCGCTCTCGGGCTGCTGATTTCATAGAATCGGCTCAGATCGTTTGTATCGAGCGTGAGTGTTGCAAGTCGGGATTCCACACCTAAAGCAAGAATAGTGATGGTAATTAAAGAGTGAATGATGCATTATCTATTATATATGCCTTCTAAATTCAAAAGTTGTGCCTACTTTCCGATTCTACCCTTAATTATGAGATGGAGAAAATTCATCACTCCCGTCTATTATTAGGGATGACATTGTAACTTACTTGATTATAAAGTGTACTCCCACTATTGCAAATAAGTGTCTACATTTCTAATTATGTTTGTGCAAAATAAGTGTCCATATTTAAAAATTGATAACTAAATTCCCAAATCCACCCTTAATTTATACACAAATATTTAAGCGTTGAATAAGGTAGTAAACTAATTAAAGGTAGGTTGTCATTTGGTTAACTAAAAATTGTAATTAATTATGCATGCCTGAAACAATGTACCTTGTTTTATTGTAAACACTTATTTTTTGAGGAAGTAAAAAATACACAATTCTAGAACCGTGTGCCTTTTTCATTGTAGATATTTAGGCATGAGACAAACTATATTTTGAGGGATTGAATGATATATGAAGTGCATGCATGTATCCTGTAAAAACCGGTATATCACTAAGGGACCGTTTATTGATGCTTATCTAGTAAGCGCTTACCAGTGAAGTCAATACTTTCACCTAACTTACCATGTAAGATTTTTGTCCACCAAAACAGCATCAGATGCAACATTTTTATCCGTTAACTGCTTACTAGGTAAGAGTCATGAATCTCACCTACACGGTAAGACTCACGGTTCTTGTCATCGCTCTTAATTACCGGGTAAGATTCTCAATCATTGTCTGTTCAGCGTCAGCCTATAAGGTAACTTGACCTGGTACACGACCCCTAAGTCTGGGTATATGAAGCATTGCATTCAAATATGAGACAGGATACATAAAAAAGAAATATACAAGATGGATTGAACCATGCCTGGAGGGATTCCAATATAAAACTCCCCACTAATGTTGAGCGGGTGAACGAAAGCCTCAGCAAGGATCTCTTGAAACTTCTTCTTTGATGCATGCTGTACATTAACAGACAATTAAATCATTGAAAATGATTAAACAGCATATTTAAGTGGTTATAAGAATTGATATGAGATTTAAAGAGTACCTCGATGATCCCACCACAGAGCCAACCGTATGAGAGGTAATGATATAACTGTTGTTGACCGGGTTCGTCTCCGGGGCTACCGTAGCAATGCGTTTCAGGCACTCATCCCAATCACACAATAACATTGGATTATCTTGCACAAGGCTGGCCAAGAGCATTTTGCATACCAGATGTATGATTAAGTACATGATGAACCTGAAGAAAAAGAAAGATGAAATATATATAAATTCTCTCAAACATTAAAATTGTAGATCTCACCACATAATAAGGAATATAAATAAAAGAGAAAAAGTTAGCATCACAGAACCTTTATTAGATCTTTTCGGTTTGAACTGAACTCTGGCCAGATGTGTGCAACATTCTCCTCAAACTTCACTAACCTGCAATCAACACCGGAATCAGACATTGTTTTCATCCGCTCAAGATTGGGTAGAATAACCCTCTATCATTGTTTTGAAAATACATGGCGCAGAAGATGCTAATTCAGATGAAGATATCGCATCACAATATCAAAACAGCTTTTAGTTCATGTACTAGGATAATTTTCGTTCTACAAAAGCGAGATCAGTCAGAAAATGTATTAAGATCACACTATAACGTGGCCAAACATCTTACAAAGAAAAGGGTGGCACGTAAGAAAAGTTTCAGTAGCTTAAGACCAAAGCCCGTAGTTGTGAAGTCTGCAATATTAGGTTTACACCCCGTGAATGCTAATGATATTGGGTTATGTTTGGCTCCTTTTGTTTTGAGTCTCTGCCTAATGTAAATGATCTTAACATGTTTTCACGGTTGCTTTTGCTGATGCTCGCAGAATGTAAGCTGTCGTCTAGTAGTTGGATGATGTGGAAGAGACTCAAGATTGATAATTCTCAGCCTAATTCTCAGCCTAAAAGTTACTGCTAAGAAACTAAATGTAGTCATACTGCTACATAATGACTCGAGGATTGATAATTGATCAATCCAAATAGCTACGATTGAGTTCAAAACTCGAGGATTGATAATCCAAATAACATGATTACGAGATCCAAATCCTAGCCGTAAGGAGGTGGAAATCCTAAAGTGAGGTCCCGGGTATGAATTTACAACATTTTCTTCTTTCCAATGGTATGCTTGTGAAAGATTTGATTTTGGGCAATACATGTAGCCCTTAACATAACAATAATAAGCACAGATGACCCAAAACTGCGATAACTGACATGTCCAAGTCAAGTAGCACATTATAAGTGCCATAACCCAGTGCTCGAACACATCAGAGAAATCAAAGCCTGATTTCTGTCCTTCCATGACACACGCTTCTAAAGAAGTTGAGCTACCGAGTTGTAGATATATGGCAGTGCAGATAACCAGCATTATGATATCCTTCATAATCAAGTGTGCTCTAACTTGTATATAAAATTACCTCTTTTTGGTTTCATTTACGAGATAACTGGGATGAGGGAAGTCATGTACCAACTAGTTTCACTACAACCATGGAAAAGGACATAGCTAGCTTAGTCACGGTGATTGTTTACGTTTCCCAACGAGTCTCTTGTAACTCCCTCAACCATCAAGGAGCTCATCTACGTCCAGCATGAGCTCTTTATTGAGATGTAAAAGAATCGATTACCGAACTACCAATCATGCAAACCTCAGTCACATCACACATATATATACGAAGATACCATTACAGATGTAGCCACCTCAATATTATAAGCCAATGAGACCAATATAAACTCCTAAAAGATCATACCAAAATAAATAATCATTAATAGGAAGAATTAATGAATGGATAGCATCATAACGTACCCTCTATCGACCAACCAATGTAATATTCCGGCTGTCACTCCCTTTGTTACGGAGAAAACAGGAAACAGGGTGTCAGGCTGAACTGGAGAAGGATCATAGTTTCCAAGAACCCCAGCAGCAGTGTCAATGATCACTTCCCCATCTTTGTAGGCACAAACCTAAGAGAGAATACTAACAATATGAGAGCATCAGATAGTAGACATCTCCAACAGCACAGATAAGAGAGACTAGCCATTATTGAAAATTCAGTTCGGTGGTATACTCAGAATGGAAGAAATACACATGCATGCATATGTACAACAGCCTAATGCATAATGTACAACTATTTGATGTACATTCTAATAACAGCCTTTCCACACTCCGCTTCAAGTTCATGCATATATATCATACATGTCCAACTTGTTTACAACAAGTCAAAGGTACGCTAAAACAACCCCTTGGTTCTATTATACAACATACAACCAAGCCAAACAAACCCAATTAATCCCACAAATTATACGATTATTCCTCTATGGTGCCTGAAGTTTAGTGTTAACTTGAGTTAAAATTTATCTTACAGAATTTTTCGAGAGCATATATCCAATCTCGGAATTTTTCATTTAGCAAGAAAACCCAACAACTCTTAAATGATCATTAATGAAGGTAATGAACCATCTTTACCCATGAAAAATAGTAGTTCTAGGACTCAACTCTCAAGGACCCCTTATGTCTCTTTGAATTAAAACAAAAGATTTAGATGGTTTAGAAGGTTGAGGGAGGTGCAAGGGAAACCTCAAAAAACATAAAACTGAGGAACACCTTATAGCCCTTCATCTGGACCGTATGCACTTGTGCATAGAACCAAATTAAGTTGTTTTTGACTTTATACCCATGTGTATTATGCACGTGTGCATATTACAAATTACTTCAATGCACAAATACATACGGTCCAGATAAAGGGCTGCGAGGGTGTTCCTCAGTTAGTAATATAAGAAGGAATTTGCATTTGCCTTGTATGCTTTAAAGAGATAATAGATTCTATGTGTCTTTACTTCAGAGGGAACTAATTAGTTGTTAGCTTTTCTCTTATTCTATTTAATATAAATAGTATGCGGTAAGTTGAGAAAACGATAAGATAAATAAATTAGTTTTTCTACAGGTCAATATACCCACGGATGCAAATGTTTCAATGAGACAGTTGTAAGTACCTGGATTCCAAGTATTTTATCGTCATTCCGCAACTTAACTAACAGAGTCCTCAGCTTCGATTCTACATGCGAATTGACAGGGCTGTCATATATCCATTCAGCACTATGCACCGGTCCCTCAATTGTGTCACTGAAACAACTTAGCTAATAAGAATGAATCCATAGGAGAATCAGACAAGGGAAAAACTCAATGATAATAATAGTAATGTAATGAGAGACAATGAAGTGATAACAGAAACAAACCTATCAAGAGCAAATTCAGCAAACGGTCTAATGATTCTATAATAGCTAACGCTCACATTCAACGCCGTAGAAAGCCCTGAAACCATGTCGAATAATTTCAAATTCTCACTTCTTTATATCACAATAAGGCAAGGAGGTCTTGAGGGAATTTGATAGACACCTGCAAGCAAATTAAGGACCCGCAAGAACAATATAATTTCGCCTGAAAAAGCATCAAGCTGGAGATAGCTTCATTAGTTTCTCCAAAAAAGGATAAAAGATAACAGGATTAACAATAAAAAAACAGCTAAGAACCCTACGGAAACAAATATTGCACCCAGCGTTATTTGAGTATATGCTACATTGTGTTTCTGAACTTGCTGATACATACAACTATGCTAGCCCACTACATACAGGTGTGTATATATATAATGTTTTTTGGTGCTTACACCTAGAGTCTTACGCTTCACATGTCTAAGAAGAAAAATCCTCGAGGCTCATTTTCCGTTCTTTAAAACCTTGGTAGCAATTACATATACGCTCACAGCTCAACAACCACACCATGGATGTTATCACTCAGGGTCCTAACAAGTTGCAGATGTGATGTCACAAGAAAGGAATGTACAAACCTCAGCAGACGCGAGAAACATCTTTGCTACGGCATGTTTCGTGGAGCTCGTAAGCAATTTGGTAAACCCGAAATCAAGCAAAATTGGATGATGTGGAGATGACTTGGTTACAAGGAAATTACCTGGACACAGCCAACGAAAATGCAAAACTAGAAGTGAAAAACAAAACACTTCAATAAAATACAAAACATGTTATATAAGATTTCTTCTGGATAGAGAGAAGAGAAAGGGAGAGATGGATAGGAAACAAGTAGGTGGTGTCTGAAAAGAAATGAGATGGAAACGTTACCAGGATGGGGATCAGCATTGAAAAATCCATCAATAAAAATTTGATGTGCATACGCACGTGTAATTTCTTCAACAATATTTCTTTTGTCAACACCAAGTGAATCTAGCGCAGGGGAATCATTTAAACGTACACCATCCATATATTCTAGAATGAGGACCCTTTCAGTTGACTGCAGATACACCAAAAAAATATATAAGAAAAACTGAAAATGACTTGCAACAATATTCAAAGTTATGCCATCTATAGATTACCAATTTAATATGAGATAGGCAACAGAGAGTAGCCATTATGCCATCTATAGATTACCATGCCATATTAGTCTATATGTCAACCAATCATAATATTTATTAGATCTTAATGGTAACTTATAGATCTAAGCAGGTATGCTACGTATCTTATCTGATGATGGCTAACGCCTCCATGGAAGAAGTCTAAGCTAGTACATTTCGTTTCTCGCAAGGAAGTGAGGAACTAGCTTGACCATGGTAACAAGAAAACATTAGCAGTTTACATAAATGATATTTTAATAATATCTCAAGTTTATAAAAAGTTCCACGATGTATTTTGAAAAAAATGGTATTACAAATACATCTTTTGATAAAAACTTACTAACTGTTTACTGTAATTTAATTCAAAGTTAGTTATTGAGGATCTTTTATGATTTTAAATAATTTTCTAAGACTTCTTGTAAGATGTATTATCCGTCTAAAAGATAGTGTTTAGCTTGATACATAGTTTGACATAGATGTTTGCTACTATTCAATCAAATGTCTAAAATACTTTATTGATAAATAAATGTAACAAAACCAATTAACATAGTCGGTATTAAATATAACTTAAAAAATAATGAAATAAAAATATTTAATATATCTAAAAAACATTATAATTTCTTTTTATCAAGGTTTAACAAAATAATTTACCAACAATATTCAAAGGTATAATAACTGCAATTTGCAATTCTAATACTAGTTATAGTAACTTTTTAACATTTAAATAGATTCGAATTATCGAAGAATCAAGAGGATACCTGAATAACTTCAGGCATCATTACTTTAACACGATGCTCAGGCTTTTTGTCAACACATCCTCCTTTGCAGCCAAGGTTTTTAGAGACTTTCCTAGTATTCTCTACAAGCAATTTACAGATAAATCATTAAGCCGAGTAACGTTCAACAGCTAACAAACATGAAATGACTTAATCATACCAGCTTCCCTGTTGAAATCCAGTTCCTTAGGTGCTTCTTTGCACCATTCATCTATTACAGGGTTGAAATTGAATTTTGGTTCTGCCCAAACTATCCACTCTACTACTGACTTAGCATCCTTCAGGTCCTGTAAAAAAATTTATAGATGATAGTGAGTCCGGTTAGTACTTCTTCCATATAAGAACGAACTCAAAGGACCAGTGGTACAGAATAAATAACCTCCAAGATTATTGTCTTGATGCCCTCGTGCTGAACTTTAACAACGACCTCTTGTCCATCTCGTAGAGTTGCACGATGAACTTGTGCTATCTGCATATGAACCAGCTAGCTTATCAGTAAGTTACTACAGTCTATATTTAAAACATGGGATAGCATTATGCAGCAATAGATGCTTCCCAATTAAGGTTGTGTTTGGCAAAAATAAGCTAGCTTATAAGCTAGTCCATCCAAACATGTACCATAAGCTAGCTTATTGAAACGCTGCTTAGAATAGCATTTTGGAAGCTTTTTGTAGCCTTTTCCAATTATACCCTTATTAATTATTAAATTCAAAGATACCCTTTTTGGTCATTTTACATACTCATAAGCTAGTTTTTGCCAAACATTATTTGTTCATAAGCTAGTTTATCAGCTACCAGCTAGTTTGCCAAACACAACCTAAATCAGTTAACAAGAAGCCATCCTTAGATGAGTTCAAATGGAGCTAATTGCAGTATATGGAAACCTTGTTCCTCTCACTGTTAGATTCTTTCATAAGCAATATCCATCTAGTGTAAGGCTTATTAATATTCACTTATGACTTGTGATAGAGAAATTATTTTAACTGTGAATAAGGTTGATTCCATAATGCACTGTGTCAGTCTACATATTTAGTCCTTTTGCAAGCATATTAGTCTATACTATTACTAGCAGACAATAACACTGCAAGTCTGCAATGGTAGTTGGTGTTATATGATGTATTACTACTGAAATAACCAAAAGGAAGATGCTTCAAAACAGGCTTTGAAATGATTTAAGGATCTTACTGATGCTGTTGCAAGAGGTGTTTCATAAAAAGTTGTAAATAGATCATCCACTGACTTCCCCAACTCCTTCTGTATAGTGCTGCGAACCTGAGTGACAACATCATTCATTCATTCATTTGAAGCTGTTTACAGAATGTATTGAAGATGAGATACAAATCTAGGACTGGAAACAATTATTATATAAATTGTTAATGTTGTAACTGTCCATTGGCCCTTTTCGTGGGTGGATATCATTTTAGTGGTGATGGTGGCAGATGGGAAGGGTAGTAACAGATCTCTGTAGGTCTTTTAAAGAGATAAAGTAGGGACAGCAAAAATCGAACCGAAGCCAAAAATCCAAACGGTTCGGTTTCGGTTTTGGTTCTCATACCAACCGATAAAACCAAACCGAACCGCACATACTCAGTTTTCCTAAAAACAATACCGAACCACTTTAAATTATATTATTTTTATAAACCAAAAAAAAGACGAAACCGAAAATCGAGAAAACCAAAAAACGAATGGTTTGGATTTTCAAAAACCGAATGGTTCGGTTTCAGCCCAAAACCAAACTGAACTGTGCTCACCCCTAAGATAAAGGAGTAGAAAAAAGTGGGGAGGGAAGAGACAAAAAGAACCAAGTGGGTGGAAGTTTGGGAAGAAGACTTTGGGAGAGGTACAAAATAGTTCTAGACTCGTACAAATTAGAGAGTCAAGGTACACAAATAAGCGCTTTTTGTATAAGGTACCAAAAAGTGTTTCTCAAGGTGAGGAACAACTTTTGTACTCCTCTCTTAATTTAGTTTAGGGATTACTTCTTCAAAATGTATCCAACTATCCCCAATATACTATTGTGTGTATCAACCTAAAAAAATTCCTTTTGTATATATCGAACTTTATTTTTGAGTCATAATAGACTCAAAAATAAAGTTTGATATATACAAAAGGAATTTTTTTAGGTTGATACACACAATAGTATATTGGGAATAGTTAGATACATTTTGAAGAAGTAATCCCTTTAGTTTATCCCACTTGCAACTAGAACTTGTAAAAGGGGAAGGCTAATTGCACTCCTATATACTGTTAAATGCATCCCTATTAAGTTTTTTTCTCCTCGCACACATCAACATCAAACACTGCTTTTTACATTCTCAATGCATGAACTAACCTGATTTTGACGTTAATAAGGGTGCAATTAGCATTGCCCTTCTAAATCATGGTTTTTATGGGATTCTTGTTGTACAAGGCTGATTTTGCCTACTCCTTTAGTATATCCTTAAGTGTAGAAAAAAAGAAAATAAATTTTGTATCTTGATTCATGGCTGGCTTTTGGATTTAAATAGGCTGATCTAGCCAACTTCTTAAGTATGTCCATGCATGTAGAAAGAAAGAAACTTTGTATCTTGAAAAGGATGTTTTGATGTCTTCATATTAACCGGTGTAACATTGTTCCTTTTATTAGTTAATAACAAGAAGATGTCTTAATTTATCTTCAGAACTCATTACTCTTGGCATACCTCTTTCAAGCAGCGAGGAGGAAGTGAGTCCTGTAACTGCTTTAGAAGGCGTGGATAGGCACCAGGAAGCCCGTCAGCACGCACGGAAAAATATTGTCCCATTTTTACCCACATACCTTCTAGCTCTATAATCAACTTAACAATACGGTTAGCATTGCGCTCATGGGCTTTCTCCCATAAATTGGCTCTATCCGAGGCGTTTGTCCATTTCTCCCTCTGCTTTAAAGACTTCAATATATAATTCAAGTAAAGGATTAGACAAAACGTTATAGTTAGCCAGATATACTAATTTTCTTATTTAATGAGCATAGTCTGCATGAAGCATTATTAATAAGCATTGATGCATATACCTTATAATCTAAGTATATTAGAAGTGCCAATGAGAAAACTTTCATACGTCTAATGTAGATGCTTCCCCAACCCATCAAATGAGACCTCGCTACAAGGGGTTTGATATGATCAAGCCTACAAAATTGAACAAAAGAAGAAAAGGAGTAATCAGATAATATGCAACACAGTATCATGAAATGAAGCAACAAAGTGCTTGGGATCTCATATGTTTTACTAAAATCATGTCAGGTAATGGTTTCTGGTAAGTGGTAAACAGATGCAAATAGAATCATAATCATTAACTTTTATCAACAGATGAAGAGTTACTGACTTACCCTAAGCTATAACCTATGGTGATCGGTCCCTTTTCCACAACTAGGGCCAGTATCGAAATTTTGTAGGGATCAATGAAATAAACTGATGTGAGGGATGCACTTGAGCAATTTTAGTAGTATCAATATATCTTTTCCTTTTCCCTTGCTTCCCAATAAAAATTGATGTTTTGTATTACCTTTGACTACCCAATTGTGACACATACCAACCTCAGTCAAAGGGACAAACTTCAAATAGCCAAACTTACCTACATATAGAAATATGTGCATGTTTGACCTAGCTACCTAATGTCAATTCAAAAGTTGTATGTGTTAAAGTTTATACAGTCTACATCAGAAAGAGAAGAGAATATCATCCTTCTTGCTCTTCTTTTTAGGATTCAAATTACTGCCAAATCACACTTCGAGGAGCTATTTGACAATCCTAATTTCAACAATGGGTTCACCTTGCTGCAGCAGTTGGCCTAGGGCCAATTCTATCTTATAGTGCTTTTAATAACCAGGACACACACGCGTCCATATGATGTTTGTGACTGTGCTAGTCTTACTATCTTGTTAATGGTTTCCATTCAGCAATAGAAATCAATAGTCAATTGTTCAACCATCAGTTGTTTGATCACCGGTTGTTCCTGCTCAGCAACAGAAATAAGTCGTCAGTTGTTTGACCATCAGTTGATCGTTGTTCTGATCAACCATCAATTCTTCGATCGCTAGTTGTTCGAACATTAGCTACCGGATATTGTAGATTACCATCCGAGGTCTCGATTGTAATCACCTGGTGATTGTGACTCAACTATACCATACTTGATGATCCTTTGGTCCCAAGCATAACTCAAATATCAACACTAGTTAGAGATGACAAGATCAACTTCGAAAAGGGTGCTGAAAAGTAAGAGGTCCCCTGCTATTGTTGCAGATTGTTATATTGTACTTCCTTTATCATTGATTGAAATGTATGTACTGGTGGGACAAGTCCTTGCTTTTCCAGCCTCTTTTTACTTCTATAGGGTTTGTTGTCCATTTCTCCACTATATATTAGAGGCTCCAGATTTGTAGAAGGTAGTTTATGTAGATATATGAAATTGATTGGAGCTCTCTCTAGGTTTTTGAAATCCTCATTCCCTCTATACATCTTTGATCTTGGTGGTTTGGAGTCTTCCCTTTCCCTCTAGTCTTGGTGGATTAATTTCCTTTAGAGATTAGAGTAACAGGTTCTTATCTTGTATTTTATTTGTTCCTTAAGCTAGCAAGTTGTGTTAGAGTTCGTCGTTTCTTTCACAAACTGTATGTCCAAATATTACTTTTGGGTCCAGTACTTGATTTCACGTTAGTAATACACAAGATGTTCTTGATGTGTAGATCATTGAAGATCTTTCCAGATAATACCCTTTAGGCATATCAAAATGTGGAGCATTGCATTGCAATAGTTGCAATGTGGGAATTCACATGTATCTGTTTCACGTTCTTATAACATTCAGATGAGGATGATGTAGTTTAGTTTCCCAACTAGTCTCAAAATCTTCTTGTATCATTAAGACGTTTTTATCGCATTAAGATGTACCTTGATATTATGAACGAATTCGCTAATATGCCAATCTACCATCAAGCATGCCAAACTCAACATGAACATTAAGGACAATACTTTCACTAACATGAGAAATTCTCATTCCGCAACATGGCTACTCTATTGGCAAGCCACTTTCTATGCCCAAAATACTTAGGCTTCCCATACATCCGTTTCAAATTCTTTCTAGGCGAGAACATGTAAGTTGCAATATCATTAATGTTATCTCTGCAACACCTTTGGTGTTATCTCCAATAATCACAAAACCAACTACATAAAACGAACAATGAGTTTTCCTGGTTTTTTCATGTATGATACAAAGTAAGCATGCACACTCTACACCATTGCAAGTTTCTCAGGAGCTTGTAAAGTTAAAAAAAATACATGGGGATTCTTTAGAGTCATAGAAAATTCTGTTAGAAAGAAAAGGTACAAGGGTCGAAATGATTTTTATTTAAACAATAAAACGAGGACGTGATTATATCACTATCCTTGAGGAATATTAGCCCCTACTAGGTCGTTGATGGAACTAGGCTAATTTCCTCCCATGACCTCCTCGAGTTTTAAGAATTGTAGGCAACAATCATACAAGTTCTTCTCATGATCATGGTTGTGATATTGTGAGGAATGAAGAAGATAGAAAAATGGATGATGTCAAAGAAGACATAAACCATTTATTTATAGTAAAATTCCCAAAAGGTGCAACCTTTCATGAAAAGGTGCAATTCTTCATGAAAAGGTGCAACCTTGTATGAAAAGGTACAACCTTTCATGAAAAGATGCAATGGTCCACAAATAACTATAAACTACCAATTTCGGTTTCCCTCCAAAATAACCGAAAATAACTAACTAAAAGTTAACCAAAAAGTTAACTTGCCATTAAATGTTAGGACCAATAAGTAAGAAATTTTTATTTGCAAATAAGAAGGTGCAAAACTTTCTTCACTCCTCCTAATTGGGATTAATCTAAAACAAGTGCTAAATACTACTTGTTCTAATAAATTCTACTCGGTTTGTAGACTTTAGCAGTCTCCTCCTAAACCACAAACACAAGAGGATGATCTAGATGCACCCTTTGCTCAAGAACTGCATTGAGAAATATCAAATTGATAGTGAGACCCGAGGTTGGTAGCTATGCGAGGAATCATGAGGCAGAGGATGGTCATTGGTTCTTCTCCAAGTCTCGAAATAGGCGCAATGTGTTTCTTCATTTGACGATATGTTGGGGGACATATGAGAGAGTATCAATACTGAAAGAGGGTGGAGCTCTATTTGAATAGGCCTTTTATAACATTTCAAGATGCTTGAAAGTAGTGAAATATAGTTCATAGTACTTGTGGAGAGCGGGAAACTCCAAGTGTGAAAAGGCGACATCTCTTGAGATCCTATTATCTCGTAAGTTAATCAATCATAAGACAATATCCTTTCAAAACATATAGATATCCGGTTCATATTACGAAATGCACACATTCCATGACTCAAACAATCAACATAACACATTACACAAGCATCCAAAATCTAAAGTTCGATGACAAAGGGCGTATTTGAGAATTTTTTTAGCCATGCCGCAATTAGCTCGGATAAAAGGTTTCTTGTTGTCTACCATTCTTTCTTGAATTGTTCTATCTTCAGCTATAGAGGTTACAAGAAAGGATAAATTACATTGCCTGCTATATGACCATTAATCACCTAATATTTGCTTTTTAGCTTATACAGACAACCCCAATGAATCAAATTTCCATCCCTAGAAGTTGCAATTACAATAAAAAAAACACTTAACTGATGATTCCACTATAGGCCAAAGAAATGCAGGTATGAGCTCTTCTATAACAATAACTAACAATTGGAATTCAGCCATTATGAACAAACAAACATCTCAAACAACAAATTCAAAATTCAATAATCAATTAGTTACATCTCAAAATCAATTCAAATATTCTCAATTAGATACATGATGATAAATAATTTTTTGTCATAATTGGATACACATTGCTCAAATATATCATCTTATTAGGGTAAAATTAACATATAAACCATCATAATGAATCTAATGAAGCCATGGAATCATTGGAAACATTGATAAAAAAGAAGAAGGAAGGAAATTACCTGAAAATAATAAAAGGATGAAGGTGAACGTTTACACATCTCCCAGGTGAAAAGGAAATTTTGGGGGTTGTTTCTTGATGGTTCTGGGAAATTTTTCCATAACAGGAATAATTGTTTGAGGTTTTTTTTAAAAATGTGTTAAAATGGCAAAATACATGTCTTTCAAAACTAATTGCTTGTATTTGTAGTTACATTTTTCACCTTTTACTTAAATAATTTATTTGTACTTTTGATTTTTTTTATTTTTTTTATATAACATATTTCTATATTAACATAAATAATGGTATGTTAACATCATATATTATAAAATATATATATTTTTTACATATTATATTATTATAGTCGACTTATCTGTATTTTTAAAATAAATCCAAATTTTACAAGTTACGGATTTGATTTCTATGGTTTACTGAGTTTATGAATTTGAATATTATAGTATGCATTTTTTCGTAAGGTTTGGTGCATCGATCAAATGACCATCTATTTCACATGTTAACTCCTAGGACATTTGTGTTTTTTTATATTTTTTTTTCATTTGGATTTAAGTTTTAATATGTTTTTAGTATTTTGTCTTGTTTTTAATCAATCAAAAAATAACACATGTCATGTAATTATAAATTAATAGATAAAACTTTTCCTATCTTTGTCTTTGATCCTGTTGAACCTTATCTCGATACCACCCCTTGCCAGGTAAAACCCTATGGTTCGAAATCTAATTTACCACGGTTATAGGGAAAGATGGATCCAGGTACATGATTCTACTTTAGACGTCATCATTTATTAAGGGGTTATTTATTCTTAAAAAAACACTTCATTAAGTCTCAAAATTAAAAAGTTTGTAGACTTAAGAGTGTTTGTTTTATTTAAAAAAAAAGATATAAAAACCTCTTACGATCCGTTGAGATTTTAAGATGTGCATCATCCATCTCTTTTTTTTTATGTGAAATCAGACAAAACAAACATTTCCCACAAAGTGGATACACATTAAACATTGTGGTATGCATTTTCGACCGGACTTGGTCCCTACCTCTGACAATCGTTAAAAGAGTTTGTTAAGTAGAAGAGTATTATTGTCTTTTTACTTTTCCACCTTTTAACAATTCTAATTGATTTTTTCTTTTTCAAATCTTCATCTTCTTCACTTCCATATCAAATCCAAAATTTAGAATCTCAATCAAAATCAAAAACTACAAATCTGTAATGTAAACCTGAAAGTCTAAATCAAACCTAAAATATGAGGAACCCTAAAACCTCATTGCACGTTCTTTTCTATTTGGGTTCAGGAGCTGTAAAAGTTATGTTTAAATCTTCATGGATCTTTTGCTCACTTTCAATTTAAAGAAGAAAATTGGATTCAATTTGATGTGGGAATTTGATTATACTTTCATAAGAAATGAAAAATAAACAAAAGCTTTAGTCTTTAACCAAAAAAATCTCAATTCCATCGTTTAATCAAACACCTCTTCTTTTTTTTGTCACATCGATCACAAATACATGACTTTCCAAAACCTACTTTTAATCCTCCTCTATTTTATTAACAATTTTGGGGATCAATTTAGCCCAAATCTGAACCAAACTTTTGATTTCTGATTTTGTTTACAATAAAATCTTAAATATGTTTTTAGGGCTTCATCGAACCACAACAAACACATCTCCATCAAAACTTGGAACCCAAGGATTGAACATCGTAGTATGGATGTAATAGTATGGATGTGAAGGCACTGGTGGCGGATGAAAGGTGTGGGGTGAGGGCTACTAAGGAGCATTGAACATCGTAGGGGACGGCTGAGGATCCCCTGCCCTAAAGGATTGCACAAAAGGTGCACCAAAGGCCTGGCTGACTGGTGGAACGTGACCAGAGGCGGGTGAGTTTCCGAAGTAAGCCTGAGAGTGACCCGTGTACCTGCAAAAGAATGGGAGCTTGCAGACATTAGTATTACCCTGGAAGCAAAACGCCCATTATTTCTCCCTCTATTAGTTTTATTTTTCGCTTTTCCATTTTGAGCAAAGGAATACAAGGCAGCGGAAGAGGTAAGAGGGGGATCTGTATGGGGTTCAAGAGACTCTTCACAAGACTCGTGGAGAAGAAGCATGTTTTTCGCTTCAAGAAAGGAGGGAAAGGGCTTGGTGTTGGTGATGACATCTACAATGCTATGATTAGAGGGAGGTAACTGATGCAGGATTTGCATGACAAGTTCAACTTCATCAATTTTGGAATCACAATCAGCAAGTACATCAGCCAGATTTTTCAAATTATGACAAAAATCAGTAATGGAAAAGGCACCCTTTTTAGTGTTACGGAATTGCTCTGATACCATGTGAGAACATGTGGAAAACCCTTTATTAGGATTGCGTGTATTCACAACAATATATAGACAATAAAGTTACAAAGGGGTCCCTATACTATACAAATATTTAACAGATAACACTGCGGATTTAGTGGTGGAGAAAACCCAGAATAAAAACCCACAAAAAGAAAATTATGATGGACTTTGGTCATTGTGTATTTGAATTGACAAATTAAAGAAAAAAAGTTCATTTACAAACACATACACACAGATTTATTGAATTCAAATAAGAACACATGCAAACATTTTATTTTAGCTATTTGAGGTGATTTAGAGAGAACAAAAAAGAAAAGATGAAAACATACATGATTAACTGTCAAAGAGAGACGGTCGTGTAGGGTTTTGAAAAGAAAGTTGTAACATATGAAAAACGCAAACATGTTGTGGGAGAGAACAAAGACACCTAGCTTGGTCTTTGAAGAAAAATTTATACCGTATTTTTTAAATTAATAGCTAAAAAGATTAAGATGTCTCTAAGATAAACGCACTTTAAGTTAATGGAGTTGGTGCAACTACTTATAAGCTAGTTTATGAGGTAGCTTATTTTTTGTCAAACACATCGGTTACAAAATTGAAACAAATTTGAAGGACCTGATCTTTAGTTTCTATGTAATCACAGGGACTAAATCTGTAATTTACTCTTGTGCAAATAGATCCAGTTACAGTAGTGTTTGGTCTTTGGATTATGTTACTTGCGTTCGATTTTCACATATCTTCTCTGCAAAATCTAGGGTTTGTTTTCATCCTCGATTGCTTCAATTCCTTTTTGAATCAAACTAAACTACATCCGTAATTCATCCATGAGACCACCACAATCGTCTTCTGTTTCATTCGGTATTCATCTTCTCTAGGGTTTTGTGTTCGATCTACACATACTGATTTCTTCTTATCGCAATCAATCAGGTTTAATTTTTGGGGGATTTGATCTAGTTATGTTTAATATCTCTCTCCTTCGATCGCTTTCATTGCTAGTGATTAAGCTTAGAAATCTCCGTCTCTTTGGCCCTGGATTGAATCCTTTCGCTCCATACAATATGGCTAATCACTTTTCTCGCTAATTTTCCTTTTGTATCATTGGATTTGTTACTTCAAATCATGTAAAAGAGAAGACGATTGTCTGCAATTCGTGTGTGTTTCGGTTTGGAGACACTGCTAGGGTTTCAATTTTAAGAAGCAATTGTTTTTT
>CM058042.1:31372871-31386109 GCA_030169165.1 Centaurea solstitialis | reverse complement strand
AGTCCAGCTTGACTTGCATTATTTACACTCCTACCAACCACCCTGGAGCTTCCAACACTATGCTCATTGAGCCATATGCCTACAAGTCAGCATGACTAGTCACACATAATATATTGAAATTGGATTTTCTTTTTCAATGAGAATTGTATAGGAATCTGTCAAGAGAGTATTTGGTAGGTATTTCAGTATTTGTGCAAGTGTGGAGTGAAGTGAAGAACATTAAAGGTGCTATAATGAAAAGAATGGCTAGTGTAAGTAAGTGAAGTGTTTGGAGGGAAGTTAAAAGATAGTAGCAAAAAACATACATAATAGTGTAATACTTTTAGGTGTTGTATGTATTAGTTACTCGCACTTTGACATTTTACAAGCAATTTTTAATAGTAACAGCCAACAGGTTACCACAATTCTACAGGCCTTACCTCCCAAATTTCAATCAAAATTTTAGTCGAATAGGAGTCAAAGCTTCTTGCCTCCACTGGCCCCATATACTATCTCTAGTTTTCACATGTTGATCGGTGTCTGGAGGTAATAATAATCTGCATTCTGAAGATTTGGGTTTTCTTTGTGGCAGGTAAAAAGGCTCCTTGATGAAGGTATGGATGCAAATGTGGCGGCACTGGGCCCCAAATCTCATGGGCTCACCCCTCTGCATCTTGCTGCCAAGGGTGGTCACATAAAGGTTATGGATGAACTGCTAGAGCGTGGTGCTAATATTGATGCTCGAACCAAGGGTGCTTGTGGCTGTAAGTATATCATAATATATGATCTAGTTTTCCACACAACTTTAATGTCCTTTTCCGAAATCATCATTGTTGTATGTTATTGTTAATATATCTTCCCCCCCTTTTTTATCTTGAATGGCTGCAGGGACTCCACTCCACACTGCTGCGAAAGAGAAAAACAGGAGAGCAATCAGATTTCTGGTGGAAAATGGAGCATTCTTGCCGGATAACATGGAGGATACCCGGTTTAATCCACCAATTCATTACTGCCCAGGTCTTGAATGGGCATACGAAGAGATGAAGCGTGTTCAGCAAGAGAGTGGGTCATCATCAGGAGAAGGCGGTTCCTACAGTTCTGAGAATTAAAAGACCATTTCCCACTTTATCAAGTTTGTGTTCCTCTCATGGTATGGAATTTGGTTTCTTTCTGATTTGTGATGTTATTGTATTTGGTTTCTGGGTGTTTGAATCTGGACAAGAATGTGGATAGAAGTATGAATTACAATCAATAAATCATATGATATGCTATTAATGCTACTGATTTCTTGAAATCATTTGGCCATTTTTCTGTGACCTTATTGGCTTTAAATCTTTCTGCCCACCATTGATGGGATTAGTCGGTTTCATCTTGCATAGGAACATCCTTAGTTGTTTTTTTTGGTGCATCATTGGGCTAGATGGACGACCGGGAAGTAGTTGGGTGATGAGCCGTGGAAGGTTTTAAAGTTTTTGTTTGACATGGGTTTACTAATTTGCCAATCTTGTTTTATCTTTTTTTTTAATCCGTCTATTTTGGTGGGATAAAAAGAATGCATGTTTGTGTTATTCAAACTGTTAGTCATGTCATGTCTCTATCCGGTATCTAATGTTACACCTAGCACAATCACGTTGAGGTCGAGTTTTCCTTATTCAACGACGATATGGTCGATGAAGTGAGAAGCTGGTATTAACCAACTCCAGCACACAAGTTTCAGATGAGAATCTACAACGCGTTATAACGCCATTGTTAGTGATCTTTAAGACTACTCTAAATTTAAAAGAAATAATGATTGAAGTAAATAATATTTACAACTATGATAATAATAAGAATAATAATGTTGCTAAAGTGATCTTTAAGACTACTCTAAATTTAAATGATAAATAATGATTGAAGTAAATAATATTTACAACTATGATAATAATAAGAATAATAATGTTGCTAAAAATAGTTGATACATAATAAAAATTGGAAGGAAGGTAATATATTTACCAAGGGGTTGTTTGGGAGTTGTTGAATGGTTTGGTGCCCGATAATTAAGAGGCTCTTATGATATATAGCATAAAATAAAATATGGTGGTTAGATAGTTGTTGAGAATGAAATCAAGGCTCTAAATGGTTAAGAGCCACTCATAATGCAAAACCATTCAGAGGGTTTTGGAACCATTAAGAGGTAGTCTATTTTTTTGTCAAATAAGATTTACCTCTTAACGATTCAAAGGGTGTTTCTTAATGGAACTGTTAAGAGGTAAACAAACATCCCCTAAAACAATACAATTAAGGGTATCAGTACAAGAAGACATTTTCTTCTCCTCGAGGTTGGTTTTGTGAGAGCTAGGTAAGAGAGGACAACTTCAATGCGATAGGAGTTTTCAGGGGTGCTAATTCTCGACACAACATGAAAATAAACGGGTTCGGGTTGAGTTTTCAGACCCGTCAACCCGTTTATTTCACATGTCATGTCCGGATTGATATAATTTATATATTTATGATATGTTTTTTATAACAAGACTTTTACTCTTTTAGACTTGCCGATCCGTTTATAACGCATCAAAAAGAGATGCTATAGAATGCAAATTGACACAATCCAAAATGCAACCATTGTTGTTCAATTTAAATAACCATATATTTTTAATTTGGTAAGCTAAATAATAATGGAAAAAACTGTTAAAATGTGTTGGTTACCTAAAATAATATTTAGGAGCTATCCGGTTGGTTTTTATATCAAATCTCGTATGTATAAAAATGTGTGTATGAATTAATTTGGTTATATGATTAGTAATGTTTTTCTTAAAAGGTTTTTTTTTTTTTAACAAATGAATGGATATTAACCAAGTATAAAGAATAAGGGGCTCTTTTGGCTTATGGAATTGGATGGAATTGAAATGGCTAATTTCATTGACTACATTTCATTGTCTTGTTTAATTCATTGACCATATTCCTCTTGTTTTCTCCATCTAGTAGGTGAGAAAAACCGAAGCCAAAACATAGAAAACCCAAGAAAACAAAACCAGAACCAGAACAGAAAACCGAAAATCCAAGTGGTGCAGTTTCGATCTTGGTTTCCATCCCAACCAAAAAACCAAAATGAACCGAATCGAATCGAACATATCCGGTTTTCCCAAAAACTGAATCGAACGGAACCGCTTTAAATTATATGTAGAGAAAGTCGGGTTCAAGCAAGAACGGTATTTATTTAAAAGAAAATGTTAATTTTGTTAAAAAAAGTCACGCAGACGACCTTAACCTCGACTTAAGTTGTGAGCAAAGTCGCTAACGGCTTTGGCCGCGACTCTACCAAAAACCGAATTGAACACTGCCAAACATATATGGCTTTTATCATCTCCATTTATCGCTCTCCTGTTCCAAATCTTTTAACAACCCATTCCAATTTTCATCTCACCAAACATAGTAAAATTCCATCAAATTCCTTTTATAGATTCCAATTTCTATCCCATTCACGCTCATAAAACGGGTAACACTATTTTTTACACCAAATACCAAAAGTATTGTAAAAAATGATTAAAAGTAGTATAAAAAATAGTGTTACACCAAATATAATGTGATACTGTTCATCAGACTAAATTTAATACACTAAAGATGTGAATAGTATCATTTGTACCAAATTTAGTGTTTAGACGTAGAGATTTGGTGATCCATTGGTGAGATGGTCTAAGCCATAAGCTGGTTTTGGGTGGTTTTATTTGTTAAGCTGGTTTTATTTGATAATGGTAAATGAACCAGACCGCAATTCTGGTCTCTGATTCAGTGGCAACGATCAAAGCAGATTCAATTCTTTTTATTCATCAGGTTTGCTCTTCATTTGAATCTTGGAGTTGAAACTGTGGTTTCATGTTTTCAATCCATTTCGCAATTGCACACATTTTTTGTGCCATTTTAGCGACGTTGTACGCTGCTTAATTTTGCTAATCGAAGTGCCATTTGTGAATAGGGATTTCTGATTGATATTTTGTTTAATTTTGTATAATGTGGTGTTTTTCTTGTCATATTCAGTACGCATTTTCGCTTGGATCAGATCGACATCAGCAGGCGTCAAGTTTCTATCGAATTAATCTAGTCATGGTTAGAGCCCTAATTCTTATTGTCTCTTTCTATACCAATCTGTAGAATTGGGGGTTTCTATAACATCCAATTATATGATTTGAATATTGTATTCCTTCTTTGTTAGTTGCTTTCAGGGAAAAAAAAAAAAAAGACAATTTTTAGTGGAAACTTCTTTGTGTTTGTAGAGGGATCATAAGCTTGTTTTCATTTTGATATATGAAGTACAATATGCAAGGATCACAAGACTTAGCACTGCAAATTAGCAAAATTTCTTTTAAATGTTATTTTGGTGTTATGAAGAGTTATATTATTAGAATTATGGTTGCTTCCGCCTTTTATTATATATTTAGTTTGTATAAATTATGATCAAACAAGTCCTATGTACAAAGACATTGCTCCTCATCCCTTGCAGTAGCCTTGGTGCCCATTTAGGTGTTTCTATTAATTACGAAAGGAATTTTCATCAGTATGTGTTTTCTTATTTGTGTAAGTATAGATCAAGATTTTCGTTCCTAGAAAAGTGATAGTGCATCGATTATTGAATTATTGGATGACTTGAGGATGTTATAAGTATGTTTTCTTTCTTGAGTGAATTAAGTTTTTAGTATGAGGTCTTAGAAACCTTGTTTCTTTTATCTTCTTTTTTCCAACTCTTGTCTTTTAGTCTCTGCTGCTGCATCAAGTATGGCTACATTAAAATATGTGTAATTTCTTTTGTGACTAACTAGGCGGCAGACACCTTGTCTACCTTGCCCCCTTGGCATTTAAGGTCCTTCTGATTGACTTGTCAGCTTGACCAACCATTTGTTCTGGTATCACAAATGTTCAAAGCTCCAGCAGTGGCGGCACAGCCCCGGGGTTGCCGTGAGGCAGTGTGCCTCTCTTTTGGGGGACTGTTGATTAGAACTCTCACATGGGAGGTGTTCAAACTTCAAACATCCAATACCATGTTAATTTTGTGTGCATTATCTGGAAACCATGGCTGAATACATACAGCAAATTGATCCAGGGCTTGAACATATGAACATTGTAATCTCTAACTTAACGCTAATTTGACCTACTATCGGTCAACAGTCTCTTAATCTACTCCTACATTCCTTTGTTTTATCATGCCTACAAAACTGCAACTAGAACACAGAGTTGCGAGATTGTTACTGATCTAAAGAAGTGGAAGGTTGCTCTAGAAAAATGAAAAAGGATTCAGACAATAGGAATTATGAAAATTATCTTATCACTGCATCCTTAGGGTATTCATATATTTGTACTCTATTTAAGCAAACATGGATGGAGGTTTATATCATGAACAGAAGGTGAATCTTTAAAAGGGTTAAAGTTTAATTCTAAGTGTATCTGATGGTTATGAGCTAAGCTAAAATTCAACGAGTACTGAGAACTCTGTCTGGGAGAATGTCAGAAATGAGAAAGATCACTGTAGGTAGAGAAGAAAAGCAAACAATGAGAATGGTAATTAGGTTGAGGAACATATGAAATTGTCGGTATGGGGAAGATGACTTGAAAGTGAGGATGGATGTTTTAGTGGGACTGCTTCTCTTGATGACCAATTAATGAGATAAAGTAGATGGGATGAAACAAATATATAGGCTGAATATTTGGGAAAACACTATAGATAGTGGGGTTAACTGGTTTTAGGTTGCTTTCTTTTGTCATCTTAGGGTCTTAGCCAATCTGGCACCATTGATAATTCTGATATTACGCTGGGTTACATGAGGAGTGATTAAAGGAGATTGAGCCTTGCGAAAGTGCAACATAGTCGGTGCCTTGGTGGTGATCCGATACTTATTTAGGTAAAAGATGATCAATGACTATGAGATATCATACTTAAGTTATTCACGTAAACTAAGCATGTGATTCATTGCCGTGTTCCCTTAGGGGTCTGCCTACAATCTAGTCTACAATTAGGCTTTATTCCTTTAATGTGACTTGTGCAACAGTTCAAGGTCTGTTTAAACATCTATCAACATGTTATTCTTACTTGTAATAACTTCAAAAAAAAGATGATTTAGTTCTTATATGTACTGCCTTGTTTTTCTTTACCCATTCCTTTTCATTCCTCTGTATTCCCTTTCTCCTTTCAAATTAGCATGTGGCTAGTGGCTACTGCTAATATTTTTTTTCTTCATTGCAGATTCATTTTGTTCTCTTAATAAGCCGACAAGGAAAAGTTAGGTTGACAAAATGGTATTCACCTTATTCCCAGAAAGAACGAAGTAAGGTATGTATACTACTATCATTACTGTCTGCACAAATTTTGGTCATCGGTCTCCTATTTTAATATGCATTTGTGTCACTAAAACTTGTTTGGCATGGCTGTAAATTGTGTAAAGGTAGTACGAGAGCTGAGTGGGATGATTCTTACACGAGGCCCGAAGCTATGCAACTTTGTTGAATGGAGAGGATTTAAAGTTGTATATAGGAGGTATATATATATGTATATATATTCATTTCATTTGCTTCTCAACCATCCATCCTTATCCTCTGTGCAGCAATTTCATAAGTAGTTATATTTCAGATATGCCAGCCTCTATTTTTGTATGTGCATTAACCAGGAAGACAACGAATTGGAGATCCTTGAAATTATTCAATATTTTGTCGAGACTCTTGATCGTTACTTTGGAAGTGTAAGCCATCTAAACAATCCTTAAAAAAGGTCAAAGAAAAAGAAAGATCATAGTTTTCTATATTTGGAAGTTGATTATGTTTCTCAACATTGGTTTGCCAGGTCTGTGAACTAGACTTGATCTTCCATTTCCATAAGGTATGTTATCTTATTATCTTGATTAATCTTTTGCATAGTAACGATAAAATATTCAATCATTATTCTATTAAAAAACAAATGAGGATCATTGGTCTGATCAAATTTAGACCCACTTTTCATGTTGGATTGGGCTTAGCAACGGAAATGTACCTTTTTATCCTCAGGATATTTATGTTATGCAGTCTGTCATCTCATATTCCTTTTTAGTACATTACTATGGAAATAGAAACATCTAACATAGTAGGATTTCCTTGTTATTTGATGAGAAAATATGCTCTCCGAGTATTTTCAGGATCAATATCTGCAACATTGTAATTGGAAGAAATCGGGTGTTTGAGTTTCTGCTTTTAGATATGGACATCATTCCTTAATGTGCTCGATTCTGTTGCATTAATCTATCATAGTGATTCTTAATTATTTCTTCAATACTTGATCAATCAAGCTAGCTCCTATTTATTGATTATGTTGCAGGCTTATTATATACTGGACGAGATCTTAATAGCTGGCGAACTCCAGGAATCAAGCAAGAAGGCAATTCACCGTCTAATAGACGCACAAGTAAGATTCCATACCACACATTTTGGTCATACACACACACACACACACAAATACTAATCCTGAGGAAAGTTCAAATGAAAACTCATTTTTCATTGTGAACGTGAGGACCACTAAAATCGCGCCACATGTCAATATTCACTCTAAATAATGCATGCCATTTTAGTGGTTCTCACGTTCACAACCAAAATTGAGTTCACATTTGAACCTAACCCTACCAATCCTTCAAAGATCTGAATTTCTGTCATCTGTTTTCAGGATTCAATGGTTGAGGCTGCTAAAGCTGAAAGAAATACTGTTAGCTATATAATGCAACAGGTAGCTGAGTAAACTTTCTATATATATATATATATATATGTATGTATGTATAAGGGTGGGTTCAAGGGAGAACCCAAAACTCTCTCTATCCAAAGGTTGGATCTAAAAGAATAGATGCCTCGGATTAATTTATATGATCTGGTGCCTGATGTATTCAGTTATTTATTTGTAATTATTATAAGCAGTTTGAAACTTGAATATATATGACCTTGTCTTGCACATTCAATCTAGCAAAATGTCACAAAGCCACAACTAGGCAATTGCTGCATTCTGCACATGACTCCGTGTAACTCGAGAGTGATCAACTCAAGCTCGGTAATTTTATTATTATTGTGTGATTTATGAACGTATGAACATGTATGGCTCGAGATTTCCATAACACCAATGTTCGACTCAACCAATTCAAAAGCCCAGTTAGATTTTCTGAGTCGAGCTGGACTTGTTAAGTTGAGCTTTATTTTGTATTCGAAGTCGACTCGAGCTCAAGATAAACGAGCTTGGATTTGAGTCGCTTGTTAAATTCTCAAGTCGTCAACACCCTAGACTCCTAAAGGCTGATCAAAAATTTCAAGTCAAACCATACGAGCATACATTTTTTCGAACCACAAATGTGGGCCTCATCGGGCTTTTCTTTGTCCTAAGCAGTCCCTGGTCCGGGCCTACCATAACCGTGCCCTTTCGGTCAAGAGGAGTCCTCGGGTTTTGGCTGTGATATTACATGTGGTTAGTGGTTTGTGGTTTTTCCCCTTTTCTATGCACGGCGTTTTATTTGACTTGATATCCTTCTATTTCAATATACAATGTCATTCTCAAAGTAAAATGACTTATTAGCTTGTTGCATAAAATATGTTTATATGGATACGAGTTGTTTGGGCCTTTTGTTTTTGTAAGTTATTACATGTCTGCAACACCGAAATCCCACTACCAATATGAATCCATAGGGTCGGTTTAGGGGTGAGTTCATGGGCCGGTCCATAGGGCTGGTTCATGGGCGTGCGGGATTAGTCGGTGCCCGTTTGGATCCGGATGCCTCCGGAACGTGTGTGTGAGTTATTTGCCGTTCAAAAAAAAGTATGAATATTTAAACTCACATTAATTTTCCGTATTAAAAAGTTTTTTCAATGCATTTACATATGAATATTCTTTTCTTATTTTCTCACAATATTTAGCCTTCCTATTTGAACAAACATAAACTAAATCAATTGATGGGCTCTTGATCAGTTTCGATGGTAGATGAAAGTGGTAACACACACAAACGCACTAAATCAATGGATGAATTCTCGATTGGTTTCGATGAGTTCTCCAGTGGTCTCAATCAGTTATTAATGGGTCTCGATGTGCTATCAATAGATCTTGATGGGTTCTTGCTCAGTTTTTATATGTTTTCAAAGGACCCTCGATTGAGTATTGATTGCGCTTGATGATTTTTCGATTGTTCTCAATGGAAGATGAAAGTGGTATGTTATGGTTTACACACGCTGAAACGACAAAAAATGATGAGATTTGTAAGAGATAAAGCAATTCCATGCACTAAATCATAAAACTTATACGTTTTTATAAGGGTTAAGTACATGAAAGTAGGGATGGGATTTTCACCCGGTCTGTCGAGGAACCCGGCTTACCCGCCCCGGACGGGGCCGGGGAAAACCCGTAAAATCGGGGCCGGGGATACCCGGTTTGAGAATACCGGGGGCGGGTAGCATGGTCCCCGGTAATAATATTATATTATATATTTTTTAATTATTAAATAATAAATAAATTGTAAATACTTTGAATTGTACATATTTTGCCTTCCTTTCAAATGAATGTATAAAATAAATTGGTATATTTAATTAAATATGCTTCTTGCTCTTTTTTTTTTTTTTTTTTTTTTTTTGCAATTCTTGGTTACGAAATTTGGATTGTTGAATATCTTGGATTTGAAATTTGGAATTTGGAACAATGTTTGATTATTTAAACTATGTTTGTTGTTTGATTTTTTAAGTTTCGAAACAATGTATTAGTTTTTTGTGTTGTTTAATAGTTTTTTTTAAGAAATATATATAACATACCGGGTCGGGTAACCGGGTGTTGACCGGGTCGTAACCGGGTATTGACTAAAAATTGACCGGGGCCGGGTGGTCAACCCTCGTACCCGTCGGGGGAACGAAACCAGGGCCGGGGCTCCTTGTACGAAACCAGGGCCGGGGCCGGGTCTCCTTGTACGAAACCGGGGCCGGGGTCGGGTAAGGGGGTACCCCCCCCCCCCAAACCCGCCCCAAACCCGCCCCGTTCCCATCCCTACATGAGAGTGTATCGAACTTGTCACGTTTTACCATTGTATGTACTTAATTTTAAAACTTACCGATTAATGTACCGAACTTGCTAAAATTGCCATTGTATGTATTTCATGACAAGTTGGATACACTTTCGTGACAAGTTTGATACATTATATGGTAGAATTTTGATAAAGTTGGATACATAAAATGACAATTTTAGCAAGTTCGGTACATTAATCAGTAAGTTTTAAAGTTGAATACATACAATGATAAAACGTGACAAGTTCGATACACTCCCATGTACTTAACCCTTTGTATAAAACATGAAGCAAAAAGAACTTGTAGGTTTTTGTAAAACATGAAGCAAAGAAGAAAACAAATCTGGAATGCATGGCCTGAACTCTGAAGCCTCCCATGAGATTTTTACTTAACCATTTGCTTAATTACCAATTTAACATTTTGATTTTTGTAAAACTGAAAATGTTGAATAATAAGATTGTTGGAACTGCGTTTCAAAATCTGGCCTCACATCCAAACATAGTTAAGTTGTTTTGGGTGTTTGGAACCGCGTTTCAAAATCTGGCGTCACGTCCTCCAAACGCGAAAACGGAATTCTGGAGAAGTCAATCCAGATTGACTTCTTGCAGCCGCTTATCGTGTTTCACTTTGCACATTGATTTGGTCTTGTTTGTCACCAATCTAGGGTATCGATATGGGTATCATCATCGATTTAAGGTATCGTCATCGATTTAAGGTATCGATTTGGCCCTCCTCGTCGATTTGTAGGTATCATCGCGGACCTGGTTTCTCTAACATGCTTGCTTCTGATTTGGGCATCGATCTCTTGGTTACCAAAATTTACGAAACACCAAACACAACTTATCTACTTATCACATTTTAGTAAAACATTATACTAATACAAAAACCTTTATAAAAACTCTTTTCCACAATATATCAATTAACAAATACTTGTATAAAACATAAGTTATAATAAATAATAAAGATTAATAATAAGAAGCAAATTTCATTAGAAACATAAGTTATAATAAATAATAAAGATTAATAATAAGAAGCAAATTTCTATGATAAACATTAGTGAAGGAAGCATAAACCCCAAAAACCTTTCTCCGGCTACCTGCTGCTCTCATCCCGTCGCCGGCTCATCCGTCTCCGGCTAACCTGCTCTCATCCCGTCGCCATCTCCGGCGTTGATTTATCAAAAGGTATTATTATTCATCCATCTCCTTATTCCCTCTGTTTCAATCACTAAAAACCTAATGAATCTGATTCACACTCTTATCCTTTTTATAAACTCATGATGCTAGATTCACTCACATATCACAACATGAAACCTAGCTAGAACTATTCAGGTTAGATTCTCTACAAGTTGTTTATCAAACCAACTCATGTAGTAATTGGAAATGGTTTAGGCTTTATACATTAAATGGATCATTTCGTTAAAGGCAGTTTATCTTTTGTTCATAGGGTTGTTTAGGAGCAATAAATGGAACTTATGCAGAATTAACTGTACAGAGCTTGTCTAATCAACCAAGCTACAAATATATTAAGGATGTGCACTTGTGGCATGATTTTTGTCTATATTTTAGGCTTTTAGCTAGTTGGGAAGGTTGAACTACCGATTCTAGTCTCTAGAGTTCTACGGATGTAGTTACTAGGCAAAATGAAATGAAGGTTCCACCCGGTAAGCTATACAGAAGGAAATAAACAACTATACATAATTGCTTACTTTTAACTATTATTATTTTGGAGATACATCTAGGGTGAAGGTTCTTGGCATCATATGAAGGTACTAGGTGTCATTAACGGGAATGGGAAGACGTTAGTTTTGTACTTACAAATAAGGAGGAATATTTTCATATGAAGCACACACACAAGCTAGAAATGTTATTGAGAGATGTATTGGTATCTCGAAGAAATGTTGGGCTGTATTATGAAATCCTTTCTATTCAATAAGACTTTGCTGATGGCTTGTCACATACAGCACACTCGTATAGTCGATGGTTCTGAGTCACTGTCAAGTGTCACCTCAACATTTTTCTTAGACTTCACTTAGTGCCTCTTTCTGGCTTTCTACTACGTTAATTCTAGGTGCTTCTCTTACTTTTATGCCTTGAACAACTTATTGGAACAACTCTTACCTTTTGAATTGTTTGGTATATAGCAATGGAACACTTTTTTGTTGCTGCCGTCTTAATGATGTACTTATGTTTAAATGTATTGTGCTTTTGTCATTGAAATTTTTGAACAAATTTTAGCTTCTCGTGATTTAAAGTTGGAGTGTACTACTGTACTATTACGTGCCAGTGTCTCACTGCTGAACTGCTTAGGTGGCTGCCTTATATAATTAATACGGTTTTTGCATTCTACAAACTATATATATGATATATGATTTTTGATAAGATCGCGTATCAGCAGGAATATAAGTAAGAGCCTTCTCCAGCAATTGTTTGATTATCGGTTCTTTCTTAATTGAACAGTTGAACTTTAGCTAATGAGTATGCTTTGTAAGCTTTATTTACCAATTCTTACATTTCAGGAGGATTTAGAAGTTTCGACGTCTATGGCTACAAATAAGGGCCGGACAAGTAGTTTCTCACGGAACTTTTCAGCTGCACCAACCTCTTCCATCCCTGGACTCAAGTATGGACCAAATGGAACAATTTTTCTTTCATCTGGCGTACCAGATCTTGACAGTAATCCCGATTTTCCTTTGTATTTATTTTGTTAAGTATTCTAACAAAATATACATGAATATATATAAAATCATTTGACTCGATAGTTCCCTTAATTTTTTTTTATGTTATGTCTAGAGATTTTAGGCGGAGGCTTCCATTTAGGAAGTCTGGTGATGATCATGGAAGACACTGAAGCACCTCATCATATGCTTTTGTTGAGGAATTTCATGTCTCAGGGATTAGTACACAACCAACCTATACTTTATGCAAGCCCCTCCACGAACCCAAGAGCTTTTCTTGGAACCTTGCCAACTACGTTAGCGTCCAAAGATGACAGATCCCGTAATGCTAATGCTGATGCAGAGCAGGTACTACTCCCTTCCCGTCTTCTCATTTTGGTCTTAGGTGCATGCATCTCTCTGTTTATAACTTCGTAATGGAAATTGTGCGTTTTATTGACTTGTAGAAGGATTTGCGGATTGCTTGGCAATACAAGAAGTACCTTGGGGAAAATAAGCCACATATCGAGGAGCGAGGTAATTTTAGGAATCTGTTTGCATGTAGATTCTTGTTATTAGAAATTGAAGGATG